>KN837412.1:46049-88507 GCA_000827215.1 Sphaerobolus stellatus SS14 | reverse complement strand
AAGGGGAAACGGAGGGGTTCCAATCGTAATATCAACTGTAGGCTCAGGAGGGTAGAATGGAGGCGTTCCGATCGTAATATCAACTAGTGTGGCTTCACTGGGAGGGTAGAATGGAGGCGTTCCAATCGTAATATCGGGAAGGGGAAATGGAGGCGTCCCAATTGTAATATCAACTGTAGGTTCAGGCGGCGGGAACGGAGGGAATCCGATCGTAATATCACTGGGTTCGGGAAGCGGGAATGGAGGGGCCCCAATGGTAATATCACCCGTGGGTTCAGCTCCACCGATGATAATATCAGCGGGCTCGGGTAAGTCGTATGGGGGCGTCCCAATCGTAATATCACTTAGGGACGCGGTCGAAATCGGACCAGAAATTCCAATCGTTACATCACTGTCAGGAGTCAAAGTGGACGATGGGGGCAATGCATCATTCCCGATGGCGATGCTAAAGTCGTCGCTCACGTTGCTGGAGTCGCCGAATACTAGAGGATTCAAGCATGTCTTTTCAGGAGACTGGAATGGGAGAAGTGGCTGAAGGGAAGACGTACAAACGATCTGCCAGTCATTCCTTGTAGTGATAGATCCATCATCAGGAACTAAGACGGGTTGATAGCCTTCGTAGAGGTCGAAATTCTCAGCGAGGATACGGGCTATGTGTCAATGAGGAGAGTGTCAGCGAGGGCGAAGGACACGGAACTAAACAACGTACGTGCATAAACGTAGATGTACCTATTCCTAAGTTGAATGGCAGTCCCGTTGCTGGTTTGTGCAGGAGCAACGGATATATCCCTAGTTAAGATACATCATATTTTAAAAAAACGATCACGATGTCTAAGAAAGTAGAGATACGTACCAAGTTACCTATTCATCACATGAACGCCGAAAAAGAAAACCCAACAGAAACATCAACACCAAATCTAATAAAACAAATTTAAAGGGTAGAGTCTTACATTCATCATGCTGCCGACATACCAAATAGTGGACGAATTGGGCTGAAGGATTGGGGGGACAAATGCATCGCGTTTCCGTCCAGGGGAAGGCGCAGCTTGGACGGCAACAAGGCTCGCACCAATGAATGCCGCAACGAGGCTGAACTTGACCGAAAGCTTCATCGCAGACTTTTTTTATCAACTGACTAGATGTCTTGATGAGTGCAAATCGCTGACTTGAAACAAAGTGACTTACTCTGACAACAGACGCAGCAACCTTGATTCGTGACTGAAGAAAGACAATCATTTCACGAGACAAGTCTTATAGGCTGTAAAGCGGTAAAATAGTTCATAGCGGATGTTTGATTTACAGGAGCAACCAAACGTCCATTATGAACTGTTTTACCAACCAAACATCCGTTATGAACTGTTTTACCGCTTACAACTTATAAGACTTGTCTCGTGACAAACCACAAATTGCGGGGCAAATTGATCATCCCCGGGGATCCGTCCGCGCTGAAAGTGCCACGGGGAGGATCTCCCAGAGATCTCCCCAGTATCTGAGGATGCAATCAACCTCTGGGAGAAACCTCTGGCCTAGTTATCGCACTTTTCTGTAGGGAATGCTAAAAATATCATAAAATTTCGTTTTTATTCAGTTTCATGGCCGCTCTATATTCGTTCGATGTGAGATTATGATTCGCAGCGGAAACTCGACCCCCGCGTTGCCGGCTACAGCGAAGTCTGAAATGCGTTCGGCTGCTCCTTCCTCCTCCAAGCAGTAATTATAAAGGGATAAACGATAAGTATACATCGTTCTTTTTAATATTAGATATTTGCTACCTATAGGCTAATTTGGAAATGCTTTTATTATACTTTGAGCCCTAGAATAATTTTTTTCTCCCCTTTCCCCTCAATTGGATCCCCGGACCATGCAAATGAGAGCCGGTAGGGAATAATAACCTCTCTTATCCTCCCACTATTTCGAAGTTCTAATTACAGCACAAATTATCCAGCCAGTGAATTGTGCGTAGGCAAAGTTAGTCTCAAAGGCGGTGGTAGGGCCGGTGAGCTCTGGACACTTATTATGTACATTTTCGTTCGGATAACCGGAAATATATGTAAAATATAGCTAGTAGAAGTTCCACAGAGCCTTTCCGTGGGATAAAATGAAATTTCTTTCTCCATGAGATAATCTGACACTGAATTATCACCTCCAGCCGTAATTCACATGTTTTCTTGCGCTGTTATTCTTGGGAATATAATATAATATTTATGGATGCGTTAAACAACGACTAGAAACACATATACACATGGAGGAAATTTTGAGAGCGTGAGGTGTGATCAAGGCGGTTGGACAGTCTGGTCGACCAGTCTGGTCCAGGCGTGGGAACTCCGGGGACAGTAGGGTTGCTAGTTGCGGTTTGAGACAACTTGACGTTTGGTGTTCGGTGTTCGATTTGCCATTCCCGGAATCAGCCAGAACATGGATTATACTTTATATGGGCGTCTCTAATAAAGTGAGAACATGGAGTTTAATATGCGGACGGAATACAACTAAGTTGAGGGCACGTACTTTGTATCGAGAAGTTCCGAATCACGTTGTGCGGATTTCTCCGAGTTCTTATATTAGTCTTCAAATCGATTTAAATGGCTAGTTTTCCTCATATCTTCTAGATTTTATTAAGCTTTCTTTCGACAATGAATATTGAGAGTGACTCAAAGTCGAGGAAAGGTCCGAAGTCGAAGCAGGAGTCAGTTCAACAACGTAAGCGCCTAGGACCAGTGTACGACAGGCGTACCCCCGCCGCGTTAGGTACGCGACACATCGAAATTGGAAAATATTGCTCTGAACACATCTACAATAACAAACCTTAACAAAGTGTCACATACAAAGATCCAAGTGGAGTCCATAGCTTTAATTTTATTCTCTAAGTATCCTCTACATTTATACAATCCTTTTTAAGTAGTAGATGAGTCTCGATTCACGTCGTAACCAGAGATAATATACCACGCGAATTGGTCAGGGTCCGCCGACAGTCCTGAACTCGAACTCGACTGTGGGGGAGGGATGCGTCCAGGATTCCGATCTGTCCAGGACCTCCAGCCTGAGGCGCAGCTGCAGGCGGATTAGGACATCCAGACCGAGAATTGGGCGCACCGGGTGCATAAGTACCTGGCAGGTGCAGGACTAACGGGCTGTGCCGGGAAAACCCCAAGTGCGCGTCTATTTGGGTTGTTGCAAGCCTGTCGAGCTTGCAGGGTGCCGTCGTCTGACGCGCAAGATTCGTCACTAGACGTTGCGGATTCGGAGAGGGTAGGAAGTCGCGGTGTGGGTTGCGTAGACGGTGGGCTTGGGAGGTGTAGGGGCGCTGTCGTCGGCAATGATGATGAAGTCGTCGCTTATGTTTTCGAAATCGCCGAATACTGTATTAATATCAATACAGGAATGGAGAGAGGAGGAAGGGGACGCACGGATGATTTGCCAATCGTTCCTGGTGCTAAGACTTCCATCATCTGGAACTACGATGTCTTGATAGCCTTGGTAGAGGTCGAAGCCTTCGGCGAGGATACGGGCTGATAACGCAGATGAGGCATGGGTAGGAGGGCGGGTCCAAATGATGTGACGTACGCGCATAAATGTAGATGTTCGTGTTCCTCAGTTCGAATACCAGATGTTGGATGATTTACTGATAGACAAGCCTAGTGAGCCGGAGCGTAGCAAAAGGACCCAATTCCACATCTGGTCTGAAAAAGAGAAACTCCCACTGGCACTCATCGAGCCTTCAAGTTTATTGAGCTCGCGAAGAAGTATCTGGAGTTCGGATATCGATGGAAACCTCAGGATGGAGAGTGAAGACTGCATCGTGACATCAGTAGATCGTGTACCATCGTAAATATGGGACAGAATCGTCAAAGAATTCTAGAAGACTAAGTAGACTCGGCTTTTCATCATCTGTTGTCCCCGATTTATGGCACTGTCCTTTCTTCATAATTTTCTATAATACTGGAATAATCCCTGATCAGTAGGCCTCATATATTGATACATTAGATGGGCGAAGGGACTTGAAGGGCATGGGCAGGCTTGAATAGGAATAATATTATTCATAATAATATTACGGCCTTATAAATTAATTAGATAGTTGCAACATAGATGGACTGCATGGGCTAATTTCGCATATCATCATCATTATCCTTGTTGTTGTCATCACAAAAATGATGCATCTTCTGTACTACAGCGTGCTACTAACTGAGCCACTATCTATCACCCACTGAGCGCGGAAATTATATATATATAAGTATTCGGACTGATACAACGTGAAGCTTCGTCACTCTCTCAAACATCCTATTATTCACAATATTCTGAAACTCTTATAACTTCGACTGTTGTGGACAATGGCCAGGCTTACACACAATTACAACAGTCAGTATGTCTCAAAGACAATATCATGAAAGTCAGACCGATCCGATTTTGTCAGGAATGCATTTGGTTATTTTTCAGCCGCTGCCGCAACTCTCTCATTATACCATTATATTATTACAGTCGAGGTAAGATCTGATTGATCTCAATGATTGACGTCTATGGCAAGATATCATAGCTAATGGGTCGCTCGCTGTCTGTTTGGCAGCAAGAGAGGCTGTACGTCTGGCGTCAACGCAAGACTATCGGGGTCCTTCTCTTTTTATGCGTTCGCTACGTGCTACCTATGGCATACCTCGTTCAAGGAATTGCATATATTCCTTCTATAGCATCTATACAGGCGCACGGAACAATCGTTTATCCGCACTGTGAATTGGAATGGGTAAGCCTCACAGCTGCACCCGTGGTTACTATAATTGCAGAATGTGAGTCGAATGATCCCTGGGTTGATAGAAAAATTTGAGAAACATTGGGACTCGTTATGGTTCATAAAGTACTGTTAGGTGAGTGCAACTTGCGTCAGAGTCGCGTAGTACCACTTTGAACCTTGAATCTGATGAATGTGGTAGTCCTACGTGTACATGGGATATATAAACAGAGTGGGTATAATTCTGGTTCTATTCTTCAACGCTGCAGTAACTCTATCAATGTCTGGCAGGGAAAACTGTTACTGGCTTCGTACTGGCAGTCTACTTCGGACGCATTGTTGTAACTGTGGTGAGGATGTTCGCATTATAATGAAATAAAGTAGTAAGAAGCTAACAGCTGTAGTGGTCTCTTTTATGCCTATTTATCTATACCAAGAGCGGATCGCCTCTTTGGAAGACTGGTTGTATCTCCGTAGGCTGGAATCAAGGGAGACCAAAGCCCAACGAAGGTGGGACAGAAATTTATTAAAGATGCATTTATTATAATGATTAATTGAGTTACAACTTTGTGATTGAAGAAGCTTTGTATCTATTACCGATATTCGTCGCAGGACTCGTCTTTGATCTTCTGACTTTCCTCCTTACGCTTAGACAGACTGTGCAAGCATACCGACAGGACTCTTTTTCCTCGTTATTTTCAGTAATCATTCGTGATGGCACAATATATTTCCTGTAAGTGCCGAATATGTAAAGGGGGTTTCAGTCTAAAGTTGATGTCTATCAGAGCCGTATTTCTTACAAATATGACCTTTACCATAATCCTCGGGCTAAGCTTTAAGTTGTGTAGTAACAACTTGAAATGCTCCGTTTCTCTTAAAGACTACGCGTTCCAGGTTGATTATATATGCATTTTTAGAATTGTCAACCAACTCAATCTTGTCTTTCAGTCCTTGATAGGCCCCAACAATGTAACATTTTCCGCTGTGTGAGTAACATCCAAATATTGAATCCTCAGAGATATTTATCACACTGCTTTCCAGAGTCATCGTAGCATTAGCTTCAAGGTACATACTCCGAGTTGCCTTTGACCTTGGTCTTGACTCTTTACTAGCCTCTTCCTCAATCTGCGACAGGCTGCCTATCGCTCCCGCATGGCTTATTCCTCGCCCTCAGAAATAACTAGATCCATCGGAGAATGGAACGGAGAAGTTGCTGCGAATGGTAATGAAGTTAGAGCGCAATTCGTAGGAGAAAGGACTCGGACTTTGACCCAACTGATGGGTATAGCTGATGATTTCATGGCCCACTGCCACTGAGTCATCTTGAAGGAACGAAAGTACTTATTAAATTTACCCTAATATTAGAAGGTGGCAAACATTGGAACAGGACGAAAGTGTTTATGAGATTCATGGGACCTTCCAGTAAATATTAGAGTATACAAGGAGGGCGGCTGCGCCGGCATGGATTGTGACAGATAGGGTATAAATTATTGTTACTTGAGACTTTGAGCTCGAAGATTGTCTACAAACCTGAAGATGTTAGTTTCGTGCATTTTGAGCTGTTCTCTTTCGTGGCATGAGCAGCTCTAGCTTCTGAGACCTCTCCTTAAATATATACTTATGAGCCATCCTTTTTTACATAAAAATAATACAAATTGCAATGGAATGCGGCAGTAATAATCATAAACTTACACTGTACCGTAATAGCATTAGAGGTTGCAGTGAAGACTGTGTACAGAGTTTTTCTCCTTTATATTCCTTACTATAAAATAAGAGTGAGTCCTTTGTTTGAAATTGCTTATCTCTCCAATTTAAGGTGGAATAGGATCACAACCCCTGATAACTGACAGTGAGTGGATTGAGAAAGACTTGTAGGGGAAAAATATGGCATTCTGTTTCACTTGTGTTCCAAATGAACCTTGCTAGCCTCTGCTACTATATTAAAAAAATTGAAAACAAAAAGTCTAAAAGCTAATGTGATGCCCAAATTGCATGAAAGTGAATAAAAGAATACTCAACGGTATTGTAGTCCAGATTATGGTGCAAAAAGTACATACATGTAGTACCTACCAAATATGGTGGTGGTCTCCGTGGGAAACATGTTATGTCTTTAATATAGTTATTAGATAAGACTTGTCTCGTGACAAACCACAAGTTGCGGTTTGAGACAACTTGACGTTCGGTGTTCGGTGTTCGATTTGCCATACCCGCAATCAGCCAGAACATGGGATTATAATTTATACAGGTGTCTCTAATAAAGTGAGAACATGGAGTTTAATATACGGACGGAATTAAGACCGAAATGGAACAGGCTACGGCCGAAATGACGCCGTCAGACGGAGAAATCGATGTGTGGAAAGAACGGATGCATAAACTTTTGGAAATTGAATCGACGGTAAATACTGTGGATAGTTAATAGCACTGACGAACATTACTCACGATCCTTTCATAGGATAATGACTTAATTGAAGATTTGGAGGAGGAATTCAATGGAGTTTAAAACCCAGTGATTAGTAGTGCGGTACCCAAATACTAGGATCACTGCCTTGGGCGAAAACCGTATACATTCCTTACACGCAATAAAATGACTTCAAAGAATACTCGGAGCGAGGTCGTCTAGTATTATGGGGGCTAAACAGAACGCGAACTTGAGGTAGCTTGCGTAAGAGCTTCAGCTTATTTTAAAAATGATTTTTGTTTATTGAGTTGCATAATTTAAGAATATCTTCATTCTATCGAATGATTGGGCAAGTCGTAAGTATATGATAAAGAATGGAGCCAACGTTGATTTCATTGCTGGAGGCGCGAATCCTTCCTTTGCCGACTTTTACATTGCATCCAATTTGATGTGGATAAAATGTGTATCTCCGGATGAATGGAAGAATCGAGGCGTGGAGCAGTGGAGTAACGGCAGATGGGGAAGATTGCTAAAGAGGCTCGAGGAATGGGAAGCACCCAGAGATTAAGTCCTGCAAGCTAGTGTATGCGTGAGTTGGTCCATCGCTCCTAGCTTGTAGGCTTTCTAATCGAGAAGTGATGCCTGTATACTCAACTTAGAATATCGCAAATAACATTTTTTGTCTTTTAAGATGTCTCACGTAGTAATATAGAGGGTGAATGATGTGGCTCATTTGCTTCATTTATGCAAAGTACGTCGTTGAGTTTGTAAAGATAGTTTCACAGCACCCATATGTGACGTAATGATGGTGACTTTCCTTCCAATTTGAAAAATGTATTGCTGGTCGCGTTCATGATACAAAATTCCAACAGATAGTACTTAATGAGATTATTTTGAGATGTAAAATTGAAGCGCTATGGGGTGAAGGCGGAAGAGTGATGAAAAGTTGTGCTTTCCTTATATGGTGGTGGACTCCGTGGGAGAGTTGTTTAATCTTTAATATATTTGGATTAGATAAGACTTGTCTCGTGACAAACCACAAGTTGCGGTTTGAGACAACTTGACGTTCGGTGTTCGGTGTTCGATTTGCCATACCCGGAATCAGCCAGAACATGGGATTATAATTTATACAGGTGTCTCTAATAAAGTGAGAACATGGAGTTTAATATACGGACGGAATACAACTAAGTTGAGGGCACGTACTTTGTATCGATTCCGAATCGCGTTGTGCGGATTTCTCCAAGTTCTTATATTAGTCTTCAAATCGATTTAAATGGTTAATTTTCCTCATATCTTCTGTAGATTGCTTGATTTGATCAGTTTTGATGAGTGGGTTAAGAGGCCGGGGCATTTGCCGGTTAGAGACAGAATTGAGAAGCCTCATTTACTCTTTCTGGCATGGCAGGGCTGGCCCCGATCGAATCTTACAATAATAATCGACTGAGTCCTCGTGGGCAGGAGGGCGGGTCCAAATGATGTGACGTACGCGCATAAACGTAGATGTTCGTGTTCCTCAGTTCGATAGCGGCGCCGTTGCTGATTTGGTCAGGCGTATCGGTTGTATCCCTGTTATAATCAACTTTGTATTAGAAGGATATCGTGAGTCTGCGAAGGCAGAAGTACGTGCCGAGTCACCTACCCAGACCGCAGTCGGAAAAGAGACAGGAACAGAGTTCGTCACATCATCCAAATACAGAGAAAGTATCACATATATTCGCCGTATCCCCGACATACCAAATGGTGTTCGTAATAGGCTCAATAATAGGCGAGACGAAGACATCGCATCTCTGAATCTCGCGATCCTTTGCGACGGCCTTCAGCTTGAGTCTATTGCTGGTGGGAGACGCAAAAATTTGAGTGGTGAGGAGGCAGAGCGATGCGAGGAGGTTGAATTGCGCGGAGAGCTTCATTCTGGATCCGATTCGAGCGACTAGAGGATGTCTCGATGAGTGTGAATTGCTAGCAAATTGAAGGGTGACTTACATTGGCCGATGAAGTGAATGATCGATGACTTGCGCAGCAGCACAAGACAACGCTAGTACGGAGCTGCGAATTTTCTATCTTACAGGTCATAGCGGATGAACACAGTCGTTCGTGGAAAGATGTTTTAATTGTTGGCTTGAGACAATGACGTTCACTTGGGTAACGACCCGAATTAGACGGCGAGGGCTGAATCAAAGGAAGCCTGAAAACGATCCCTAAATGTGTTATTGCTGATTGATTTTTACGAGAAGAGGGAATGTTTATCTCTTATATTAACATTTGATAATTCCTTAAGCAGATATCGTGTTGGGTGGGACTTGAACTTGACACCACGGAGCTTGATCCCGGTTCTGGGCCGTACAAACTCGAAGTCGACAGGGCACTTGCGTTAGATGAACACCGTAACACCTGGACGAGCAGCTTCTCATTACGATACTCAGCGTGCAATTCCAGAGATTGATGATAGAATTAGATGCAATCTTGAACAAGCTTGAAGAACCATTTCCACGAGTAGAGTTAATATTCAGGATCCGACAGACGAGATACATTTCCATTCCAAGAATCCGCGTAAAAACAGTAACGGACAACCTTCAGTAGCTTCAGTAGTGTAGATTATAGGGCTTCAAGTTCGTGAACCGTAGGTACTAGCGCCGGTGCGAGCAAATGCTGATACTTTGAATTTGATGTTTTGCGCAGCGGACTTGATAGCTGATAGTGGGGATGGGGGGCGGCCATGAGCCAGGGTTTTTGGAGAGTGTTAGATTGAGCAATGGCGCGGTTATGGATCAGGATTGGGTGTACGATTGATTAAGAATAGAGGAGGTTTGCGAGAAGAGTATGACGCGAGAAGGGGATATCTTGTCTTTGTCCTTGGTTGCCAAGCGGAGAAATGAATGAGGTTGGGAGCCAGAAAAAGAAGGAAATAAGCATGACGGATAGTAGAGGGGTTCATATGTAGGTTTCGATAGACGAGCGTAAGCTTGAGTCAAGTATGCAAGTATTGGAGTGCAGAGACATTATACAGTGAGAAGGGGTTGTCTTTGATCGCGTTTGAGAGGGCAAGTGGCGTTCATGCCAGTATTATTGCCATTAAGTATCCAGTTTAGAATATGCCGCTGAGGCGGTAGACGGGGTTGCAGCCTAAAATACCAGCATTAAGAGAAACTTGAGCGGCTGAAGTGGAATAACCTGAGCAAAAGATCATTCACGAACCTGTGGGACGTGGAGTCGAGTTTGTGTTGATACGTCCCAGGTGCTAGTTCCAAGCCCTATGGCCAGCTTGGTCCTCGTGTGGGCCGCCTTCCTTCTCTACTGGAGAGCTGAAGAAACGCATATTGAGCTAGTAGAACCTCCGACCCGTCTCCCGCCACTGTTAGTACTGGCACTAAGTTAGTACTACTTAGTGGTGGAAGTTATGATCAGAAGTCAAACACGAATCAGAGTTAAAAAGCACAACATGATTCCTGATTGGCACTTCTTCTGCGTCAGAATACTAGCACGCGAACAACTTATAGCCACTTGAGACGTACACGAGCTGCTCGATACGAAGTGACAAGATTTGCTCCCGCTGCATCGCTTCGGGAAGCGCATCTCCCAAAACGGCCTGAATACACTTTGATTACTTAAACTCATTCGTCTGTGAACATGTCTACAATAACATGACACTTAAATTAACCAAACCAAACCATACACACACGGAGATCTAAAAATGAGTTCATAACGTGGTAATTTATTCTCTAAATCTCTAAATATTCTCTGCTCTACATTTACTATTCAAGTTCTCCTACCTCAAATCAAAAACCTTCAGGGTCATCCGCGAGTCCCAAAGGGTCGCCACCACCATTCTGCGGCGTAGGGAGAGGCGCAGATGCATTCGACCCGCCAGGCGAACCAGAATTTTCAGGACTTCCAGACCCACCACTAGCAGGCTGCGCAGGGGTTGTAATTATGCATCTACCTGGATCGCTGCATGCCTGTCGAGCTTGAAGGGTGCCGTTGGCCGATGGGCAAGCTTGGTCGCAAGCCGTTGCAGAGTCGGAGGAGTAGGAGGCCGCGGTGTGTGTCTCGTTTGCGTAAACAGTGGGGTGAGGAGGGAACGCGGCGCCATCGTTGGCGATGATGATGAAGTCGTCGCTTATGTTGCTGGAATCGCCGAATACTGTTAATTTATGTGTTTTAACGTCATTATAGGACCGGGAAGGAAAGAGGAAGGGACGTACAGATGATCCTCCAATCGTTCCTGGTCGTGAGACTTCCATCATCTGGAACGACGATGTCTTGATAGCCTTGGTGGAGGTCGAAACCTTGCGCGAGGATACGGGCTGATAATGCAGGTGAGACATGAGCAGGAGGGCGGGACCAAACGACGTACGAGCATAAACGTAGACGTGAGCATTCATCAGCTCGATAGCGGCGCCATTGCTAATTGTGTCAGGCGCATTAGTTATATCCCTGTTATGATCAACCATGCATTAGAAGGGTACCAAGAGTCTGCAAAGGCAAAACACATACCAAGTCACCTATACATCCACGGCCGCAAGAGAAGCAGAAATATATATCGTCAACATCAATCAATCATCCAATACAAACAAATACCACGTACATTCGCTGTTTCCCCGACATACCAAACAGTGTCCGTATTAGGCTCGATAATAGGTGGGACGAAAACATCGCGTTTCTGAGCCTGTCGATTCGAATTTGTGATCGGTTTCAGCCTGAAGCCACTAGGAGACGCGAGAACGTGCGTAGTGATGCAGAGCAACGCGAGGAGGCTGAATTGCGAGGAGAGTTTCATCCTAAACGACTAGAGGATGTCTCGATGAGCATGAATCGCTAGTGAATTGGAGGATGACTTACATTGACTGACGACTTGGTTGGTTGACTTGCGCAGCAACACAAGACAACGCGAATGTTGGACTTCTTGTCTTATAACACACAGCGGGTGAATCCAGTCGTCGCGGAAGGTTGTTTCAATTCGTACTAGAGACAAATATGACATTTAATTTCAAGCGGGTTGTTGCAGAAGGTTGCTACTTGAGACAATGACGTTTATGTTATGATTCGAATTGAACGGACGAGGGCTTGATTCAGAGAGGCTAGAAGCTTGATGGGTCGATGACCGACTTGTCTGTGATGGGTGAATCCCGAATCTCGAATCGTCTCTTGCCTTATATGCGCCACAAGTACTATGCCCATGCGTGTAGTCCATAGAAATAAATACAAGCAGAATACCTTGGAGTAGAGGCTGGAAGTGTTCGCGTTAAAACTTGAACGAGGTTGAGTTTGATCTGATAGATGCTAAGTACCGTCATACGGGGAGACATAAGGGTGAATCCAGTCGTCCAATGCGTGTTATTGCAATTGAAATCGAGACAATGTCTTTTGGCTGTACACAGACGAGGGTTTGATTCATAAGAGGCTCCAAGCTAGACGCTTTAAAAGGGTCCCAACAAACCTTGGTTCTTCGTTGATTTTAACGGATGCCGTTGCATTGAGACTAATGAGTGAATTAATGAGCCTTGAACCTTGAATATACCTCCGTCTTGATATACGTAATAATCGGAAAAAGCGTGTAGTTTATACAAGATGAATCCTAATCGATATTGTGGAGGCTCGAAATGAAGGGCTTGACCTTCCCGGAAGACCTCGCCGTATTGGAATTGATGAACCTAAGTTAAATCCCAAATCATGCTTCGACGACCAAACTGAAAGTGGCAAATAGGTGTGATGAGCGTTGGAATTCGAAGCTTGGAGCTTGAAAATGACAGAGCGTGATCCCAATCCCAAACCATACATCAAAGAAACCAGAACTCCAAGTCGACAGTACTACTTACTAGTGCTGCGAACCCATCATGCTCGTATGTCACCACTTTCCGAGACTAGCACGACGTGATAGATGCACTGCCAAATGACCTTGAGTATCGCTTCCACTTCCACTTCCAGCTGCCACCAAATCCAAAACAAGCTGCGTTCCTCGTTCCTCTCCTCTCATTCATCCCCGCATGAAATCAGCGAACCTCGAATCCTGAATATACGACCCTCGATATGCACCGTAAGTAAGCAGATGATGAATCCGCGCGATCCAGATATCACGAGACACAATCAGAAGCTACAGTGATAAAATCTGGAACTTCAAAGAACTTCCGAACTATACGTCGAACTCCAGCCCGAACTCGGAAGTCCCGACGTCGAACACGTCGATGAACTCGTGCCCACCATGTATCATCCGTGAACCGAATAACAGAGGTCGTCGATGCATGTGATAAGCAATGTAATGCACTCGCAGCATCGGTTGCTTTAGGACCGAACCGGACGACGCGTTGCACAACTCGCAGAAGAAGCGTGAATCCTTCCGTGCGTATCCGGACCGGGTGAATTCATACGCGGCAGTCACACTGCAGGGTGCAGAAGATCCTTCGCCACGATGATGTCCAGCCACAAAGTTGCCTATAGAAATGCGTATACAACCACATAAGATCAATCAGCTGATACTTGGCAACACGAGGCGGACGTACGTTGAGTCGCGTCTTGCCTATCCCAGCTACACGCAGCATATCAGAATAGCATATGGTACCAGAATGACAAAGACCTCTCGTTAGGGTTGGGAGGAATCAGGATAGATCGAGGAAGGAGTGAGAACTTGAGTCATGGGGAGGGCATCTTCTCCTGCTTTTTGGATTCTTGGGGCGAAGTCAGTGAACGAGAGAGTCCAGGAGGAAAGAGGCGGGCGAGGAGGAGTATTGTGTTGATAGGATGTAAGTACGCGAGATTGAGCTCGAGTCAAGCACGTATGGAAGGTAGCCAGCCCGTGACATTACACAATAAGCAGAAATGAACCTTCGCGATGATATCGATATCATTAGAAAGGTTCCGAGGTGTGAATTGAGAATTGCATTATATAGGAACCGGAGTCACGCCTGAGTCGTATATGAAGAAGCTTGAATAATATTGAATTCCGACGCTGAGAAGGATGGTGCACGATAGGCAAGCGTAGAGATGAATCCTGATGAACCAGTGTAGTATGAGGAAGCCGAGATTTCCGTTATTTAGTGAAGTTTCGGAGTCCTTGTCCTTGAATCCGCAGGCTTGGCAATATCCCGCCCGGTTCATGCGTCCAATCTTATCTTATCTTCTTAAGTCAAGTTAACCAGTCAAATTAAGTTGCAAGTTAAACGGTCATAAGCTTACCTCTGAACCAGTTCAATTCACCAAGCCTAGTATCCGAATACAGAACATCGTAGTCGAGGATTGAAGTTGAAGTTCCAGCGCGGACATTGCGCAATAAGGATGGTATTAAGGGTGATACTACACTGGATCTGAAAGACTTCAACCAGGTTTGTGAATTCTACTGAAGAAGCTTGAACATTGAACATTGGACTCCGACGGGAAGGATCAGAATGGAGGATATTATAGATGGTGCACGATAGGCATGCGTAGGGACGTATCAATGTGGTATCAAGAAGCTGAGATTTCCGTTGTTTATCGAGGTTTAATCTTCGTCCTTATCCAGATTCCCAGTCTTGAATACTTGGCCATATCCCTCGAACGGTTTACGCACATAATCTAACCATATCTTCGTAAGCAGTCAAATTAAGTTGTAAGCTGAACGGACATACATACCATTGAACCTGTTCAACAACTCACCAAGTATCCGAACACTGAGCGCCGAAGTCGAAGGTTGACGTTGAAGTTGGGGCGAAATAAGAACTTGTGGAGGAATGGTATCAAGGATAATGCATAAGGTATTGATTGTATCTGACCTGGATCTGACAGTCTTGAGCCAGGTAATTGCGAATCCTGAGTCGTAGTGAAGAAGCTTGAAGAAACTCCGGCGATAAGGATCGGAATGAAGCATATATTAAAGATGGTGCACGATAGGCAGGATGTTTATCTTATCTTCTGAAGTCAATCAGTCAAATTAGATGGTAAATTACGAAATGAACGGACATACCAGTAACCATGTGCAATGAATCAGAACGTCGACATCAAGCCTATATCGGTAACCAACTCGTGGTTGTAAAACCAAGCTGAAGTTGTGTTGTGACCCGGTGAGTGATGAGCATAAGGATAATAAGTAGTGCTACATCGCGTTTGAGAGGCCCGCCCAGGGAAAAGTGGCATGACTATGGACGATAGCGGGTTGTGTGTCATCGAATCGGATTCGCGATAAGGGGCGTTTCTTCGACTTGGTATCTGGATCTGAGGGTGTTGAACCAGGTGCTCAGTGCTACACCGCGTTTGCCAGCGAGAGGCGGAGGGAGAGTCGCATGGATGATGAGTGATGGGTGATAGCAGGTTGTGTCACATAGAGAGCCCTTTCTTCTATGACAGTCGTTCCCTTATAATGGCTCAAGCTTGGAGGCGCAAGTAAGAAGGCGTGGTAGGATGGGAATCCGAGTCGTGTTCAGTGATTCAGTGGCAGGACGGCCATGAAATTGCGGTCTATAGATATAGTCGGAACGGAAATGACTGATCAGTTGAACCATTCCCTATAGAATTAAACGGACATACCAAGGTTAGTAGGATACGCCGCCACCAGAGAGGGGTTCCAGTACATGGTCACGAACTCTTCGAAATAAGTATGCTCCAGCGGTGAGAAAGGCTTGTCATAGTACGTGCATAGGAAGCGTTCTTGAGCTGGCATTGAGTTTGAATGTGCCTAGCAAAACGCGAACAGCCAGTGAAAACGCGAAGGTGCCACAAGGTATGGAGATTTGCTCCCGCCCACGGCGTATCTCCGAAAAGGATCTAAATCCACTTGAAGTTCGAACGCTCAACTCAAGTCCCAACTTAGACTTGGTCACTGCGCTACTTTCCTAAATGGCTTGAGCGACGTCATGGGGTGTCATACGCTTTCTATAGGCATGCATGGATGGGGATCATATCACTACGCTTCACTTTCAAACCCTCTGCGTGAACGCGAAGTAGCTTGAGGACCTTAAGCTGAAGAGGCGAATGTCGACGTCACTGACAATTGGACGGAATCTCTTTGGATCTGGGAAACGGGTTATTTGTTCAAATAATAAGACGGGACTCCGGACGACCCACGCGCTTTGTGGATCTGTTTATCCTGGTCACTCAGGAGTTCTGCCTGGTCACACGTACGCGGGAGGTTCAACTTGGATCCTACATCGACGACTCCTCCCAGAGCTTCAACAACGTCCAGACAAGCAACAACAACGACGATCATACCACCACCAACGCCGAGCCTACTTCCGTTACTCCAGCATGGCGTGGCATAGCACTGGAAAGACGAACGAGGAGTTGATTGAGAATATGCGGAAGCATGAGTTGATCAATAGCGATCGGGTGGCAGAGGTGTGTTGTGACAATAACACTGATCTCGGGGTCGCTCAGATATATGTATGTATGCGTAGGCGATGAAACGGGTCGACCGAGCCAACTACGTCGTGGATAAAAGGGATGCATACATGGATTCGCCCCAGTGAGTTCGCTATATGTGTGGATAGCCGGTTGGATACTGAGGAAACGTTCGTCCGTTCGCAGATCGATAAACTACGGCGCAACGATATCTGCGCCTCATATGGTATGATGTTATCTGCATCCTCGGATTCTAGACACGTTTCTAAGATACATGGATACGTAGCACGCGCACGCCTGCGAGAACCTACTTCCCTTCCTCAAACCCGGGGCGCGGGTGCTCGACGTCGGATGCGGGAGCGGATACACGTGCGCGGTGTTCTACCACCTAGTGCCGGGTGGGAAGGTCGTCGGGATCGACCATATCCCGCAGCTGGTGGATTGGTCTGTGGGGAACCTGAAGCGGGACGGGCTAGGAGACGCTGTGGCTGAAGGGGCGATAGAGATGATTGCGGGGGATGGGCGACAGGGTGAGTCCGGGTGTGTGCCACGTAATGGGATGCTGATGCTTGGACAGGGTATGCAGCGGCGGGTGAGTAACTTACTTCTTCTTTCCTATCGTAGGTGCTGATGCGGGTAGGGCCGTATGATGCCATTCATGTCGGCGCCGCCGCGCCAACGCTGCCGCAGCCGCTCATTGACCAACTGGCGTGCCCTGGGCGGATGTTCATTCCAGTGGGGTCGGTCTCGCAGCGGATCCTGCAGGTGGACAAGGACACGATGGGGAACGTGACGACAACCGAGCTCTTTGACGTACGGGTGAGTCGCGGCGAAACGTTTAGCTGGCCACCGCTGACGACGACAGTACGTTCCTCTGACGGACAAGGAGCGTCAGTACGCGATGACGTAGGTGGGACACCATCGGGGAAATGCCGGAGGCAGAGGCAGTTCGGGCGTAGAGCTGCAGAAATACTAGCAAAATGGCTAGAACGGGAAGAATATCAGAATACCTGTATCGTCGAATGTCTCGCTCATAATATACATATACCTGTGTCTCGCCCATACACGTGTCATTGTCAGCCGCGATGGGAGCACACCCGCCATGGACCTCCCGCATTCGCCCGAAAAGGAAACTCCAGGCGCGCGGAGCCAATTTCATCATTCCATTACGCCTCCCTATAATCCCCTCCCTAATCCTAATTCTCCAATAATCCCCCAAATGACCATCGACACCTTCTCAGAGCCGTACGCCCGCGACGAGGACAAGCTCTCCCTCACCGACGTCCGCGACGCCGTCCATCAGCTCGAGCAGGCCCACAAGGCAAAGGGCACCCCGCTATCTGGTCGTATCATCCAAGTCACCCATTACCTCCCCATCATCGCCACCTTTGCAGGCTCCAAGCGCGGCGACGGCCTCCCCAGTCCACCTGTTACCCCGAACCCGCCTGCGTCCCCCACCGCCGACCCTGTGCCCATCTCCTCGCCCGATGTCACCACTCCGCCGGCGGTGGCGACGACCCCAGGGTGGAGCGTCGCGCATCGGTCGGGCCATGACGCGATGGTCAGCGGCGTCAAGAGTCTGAGCGACACCCACGACCAGGTCCTTGTAGGGTGGACGGGCGACATCCTCAGTGCTAAGGATAACAAAGTCATTCACGCCGAGAAGCTCACAGACGAGGACAAACAAGGCCTCGACGAGGCGCTAAAGGGATACAAAGAGCACACAGACGAAGAACGTAAGGGCTCGACAAGCTACAAGCCCGTCTGGCTCGCCGACAAGATTGCGCACAAGCACTACGAGGGCTACTCCAAACACAGTAAGCACCTCCAACCCATCCTCTCGTTAATATAAAATTCACTCCCCGCCAGCCCTCTGGCCGCTCTTCCACTATCTCCTCTGGCAAGACGTTGCGTCCGAGCTCTCCACTGACGACTCCGAGTGGAAAGCATACGTGCAGGTGAACCACGACTTCGCCGACGCCGTCCTCGCCGTGTACCGTCCGGGTGACCTCATCTGGGTCCACGACTACCACCTGCTCCTCGTGCCCAAGATCCTGCGCACCCTCATCCCCGACGCGCATATTGGGCTGTTCATCCATACACCGTTCCCGAGCAGTGAGGTGTTCAGGTGTTTGCCGAGTGCGTGTCCTTTCTTTTTTTTTTCTGCATATATGCGTGGATATGTATTCATGCACGGTGTTTTTAGGGAGGAAGGAAATCCTAGACGGCATCCTCGGTGCGAACCTCGTTTGTTTCCAGGTGCGTATTCCATTCTCTTATCCTTATCGCCCGCGTGTCTTACGCGCTATCAGACGTACTCCTACTCCCGCCACTTCACCTCCTCGTGTATCCGCGTCTGCGGATATGAATCCTCGGGTAAGGGCATCGAAGTCGAGGGACACATCGCGAGCGTTATGTATTGTCCGGTGGGCATTGATGCGGAGCGCGTTGCGAAGGATACGTGAGTCATGTTCCTTATATTATTCCTCTCACCCTTCACCATTTGAGTACGATACTAATTACTTCCATATGTTGATATAACAGCCTCCGCCCAGGCATCCAACCCAAGCTCGAGGCGCTCACGACCCTCTACGAAGGCAAGAAGATCATCGTCGGGCGGGACAAGCTTGATGTCGTCCGGGGCGTCCTTCACAAGGTGCATATTCTCCCTTCCCATCCTCCATATTTATTCCCAATCATCCCTTACCTTAAAATGAATGCTGACGTGTTAACATGGCATATAGCTCCGCGCATTTGAAAAGCTCCTCACCGATTACCCACAATGGCGCGGCAACGTCGTCCTAATCCAAGTGACGTCCCCGTCCTCGTCCGACTCGCCGAAGCTGGAGCGTCAGGTTTCGGAGCTCGTGTCAAGGATTAACGGCGAGTTCGGGAGCCTAGATTTCATCCCGGTGCATCATTAGTATGTCTCCCATCCCACTTATCTCACTATCTTTGTCCCATTTGTTAATGCGATGGATAATGATTCACCAGCCACCAACACATAAAAAAAGACGAATTCTACGCGCTCCTCTCCGTGGCAGACCTCGGCGTGATTACGCCCCTGCGCGACGGGATGAACACGACGAGCATGGAGTTCGTGATCGCGCAGGAGAAGACGAAGAAGAGCCCGCTCGTGTTGAGCGAGTTTATGGGCATTACGGGGAATATGAAGGATAGCTTGTGAGTTGGATTTCTTTTTTGTGTTTGGTTGTTTTGAGGAGATGAGGTGGGGCGGTCGAGGGCGAAGCGCTTTGGTTGGCTCGTCTGGCAGGTCAGGCCTGGGCTTAAGCCCAAGGGTTGTAGGCTTCAGGTTTTATTGCGTATCGTCTGCGGTCTTTTATCGGCCCTGGGTTACTTCTTATCGCGGGCCTCGTTGTTCGCTGGCTTGGGCTTAAGTCCGAGCCTCGTCCATGCGGACCCTTTACCTCGCTTCGGAGTGCTTTTCACTCTTATAGGCTGATTTCTTCTCGTTCATTCATTCATCCATTCATTCATTCATCCCTCTTCGTCGTCTCTTGTCCGCGAAATCACCATGCTGACGATTATTCTCTCCCTCTTCGCCCTCCTCTTCATCCCTATATCCATCTTTATCTCCCTATACAACCTCACCACCCCCACTCTCGAATTAAACTCTGAATACCCCCCGGCCGCTATCAGACAAGTCAACCCCTGGAACCTCCACGACGTCGCCGCCGCGATCAACCGCGGGCTCACCATGTCCCCCGCCGAAAAGGCGCAGCGCCACGCCAGCCTGTACAAGATCGTCACGACGCACACGTCGCACCACTGGGCGGCCGTCCTGCTGAAGATGCTCTTAAGCCAGATCAGCGCGGACAACGCGGCGCACCAGACGCCGTATTTGGATGCGGAGAAGATCCACGATGCGTATAGGAAGGCGGGGAAGAGGCTTATGCTTTTTGATTATGATGTGGGTAGCTTTCTTTCCTTCTTCTCCTTTTCTTGTTATGGTTTTGGTTGGGTGCACACGATGCTAACGTTATTATGTAGGGCACCCTAACCCCCATCGTGCGCACCCCCGCCGCGGCCGTCCCCTCGCAAGACGCCCTCGAAGCCCTCGTCAAGCTCACCGAAGACCCCAAGAACATCGTCTATATCATCTCGGGGCGCGATTCCGTGTTCTTATTGCAGCATTTGGGGCACATCACGAAGATGGGGCTGAGTGCGGAGCATGGGTGTTTTGTGCGGGAGCCGGCGAGCGAGAAGTGGATGAGCTTGACGGAGCAGTTGGATATGAGCTGGATGGAGGACGTTAAGGAGATTTTCCAGTATTATACTGAGGTGGGTTGATTTGCTTGCTTTGTTTTTGTTTTTGGGTGGGGTGTTGATTTTGATGGGTTATTTTCTTTCTTTAGAGGACGACGGGGAGCCATATTGAGGTGAAGAAGAGCTCGATTACGTGGCATTATAGGGCTAGTGATCCCGAGTGGGGGTATGTGTTGTTTCCTCATCATTCCTTAGATTCGCATGCTTAACTCGTGGTGTTCGTTTACAGTCTCTTCCAATGCCGGCAATGCCTTGACCTGCTCGAGAACAACCTTGTGCATAAGAGACCTATTGAGGGTGTGTTTATTTTTATTTTCTCTATTTATGATGGATGTTGACGATTATGTGATAGTCCTTGTGGGCAAGAAGAACCTCGAAGTCCGCCCCCTCGCTGTTAACAAAGGCGAAATCGTCAAGCGCATCCTGTATCAACACCCCGATGCGGAGTTCATCTTCTGCGCGGGTGATGACAAGGTACACTTCATCCCTCACTAATTAAATAATGTCACTAATGACTTCATATTACCCTACAGACCGACGAGGACATGTTCCGCGCGCTCAACCTCCCCCCGGCGATCAACGACGTCCTGAAGCTCGATGCGCCCGTGTCCGCGGCGCTCTTCGAGGGCAACCCCGACGCGACGTTCGAGCCGGTGAACATAAAGATCAGGCCGGAGACGACGTTCTCGACGACGGTGGGCGCGAGCAATAAGAAGACGCTGGCGCGGTGGCATGTGACGAGTCCGCAGGAGGTTATTGATTCGATGTTGGGGCTTGTTAGAGGTGAAGCGAAGTTGTAGAGATTGATGTGATTCTGGCTTTGGGTTACGATCTAGAGGTTTTGGTTATGGTTTTTGGACTAGGTCCTGCGTTTTCTCTTTTTTTTTTATGACGATGATGATGATGATTACAGGCGACAAGAGAGAGAGAAAGATATACACAGTTATGGTTACGGTAATATTACATACATGACGCGACAAGTAATTTAGAAAAACGACAAAAAGAGAGTCAATTGTACTTGTACTTAGTTTTTTTCTTTCTGTTGTTGGATATTATGAATAGTATATCGTTATCCCAATGTGGAATGAAATTGTGATTTTCGCGACCCTTTGGCAGGTGTGGACCTTTTTTGGGTTGATTAGGCGGGTGGCGTGATTGGCTGGTCGCGTTTGCGTCCGCTTGGGCTTGAAGCGGCCTTTCAATCTCTAGTCCGGATACTATCACAATCACGATTTCCCATCATTGATATCCTCACATGATATCAGCCTTCAACGTGATATAACGCGTATCTTTGCTTACATACGGTGAGCTACTGAACCAGGAAAACGATGATCAGCTTCAGTCACTAAGAGGATGAACTGAGGATACAAACTTTAAGGGAAGGCACCGCCGCCTGTAAACGTGTTTCGGACCAATTTGCGAGGGTTGTCCTTCCACCTGTAATATAAGGGTTTTACGTTCTCGGTAATTTCTAAGGATTCTATAACTTTATAATTAATACGCTCTTCAAGGACACTTCTGTTCTTCTCTGCGGGCAGCGCGTTGGCAAATACCAGGGCACCTTGAAGACCTCCAATGCTGACAACTTTCTTTGCCACTTTCCAGCTGCAATGGTTGACATTATAAATAAATGTACTCCATTT
Source organism: Sphaerobolus stellatus SS14 (assembly GCA_000827215.1). Classification (NCBI taxonomy): domain Eukaryota; kingdom Fungi; phylum Basidiomycota; class Agaricomycetes; order Geastrales; family Sphaerobolaceae; genus Sphaerobolus; species Sphaerobolus stellatus. The sequence continues at coordinate 66,159 of KN837412.1, read as the reverse complement.
TCCTGATTTTAACGTCGTGATAGCGATAGTCCAGATTAATCCTGATAGTATGCAACGTGAACGGGCTTGATGTTTGACTGCAATTGAATACCAACACAACACACCTTGGGCGACAAATTCCGTTTTCACAGAAGCCATATATCTGATTCTGGCCAGAAACATCGGTACCGTCCACTCCAGTCTGAAGCCCTTCATCTCAGGGAACACCCTTACGTAGCGTTCTGTCGCAGAATATTTCTCGTTGTTCAAAGTATAGCGTGCTGCCACAGAGCAGAGAGCGGTCGACACCCGCCTTCAATATACCTCGATTTGGTAAACCATGCTTGATGTCTCTTGATCACACAGGCCATGTATGTGGCTTTACGAATAGCGAGTGTCATTGTATGACCTAGGATTGTATCGATGATGCGAGAGCGAATGCCTTCCTGGATGAGATCATCGGAAGGTGCGCTCATGAGCCAGAAAAAAAACGGATGGCCTCGACATATCCATGTCTCGAAAGACTTTGTCAGAGGAAAAGAAAGCGTCTTTGAACTGGCAATTAACTCTGATACGGCGGCGATAGCACAGTTCGTTGGCTGTTCATTTCCAGCGAGGAGGAGGAACTGACAAACATAAGTTTGTCTCTGTTCCGAAAACGATTAACCAGTTTGCTTATCAGTTTATTTGAAAGGTGTTCTATTTCGGACGTGGACGTGGCTGTTTGAAGGGCTGATAGCACTTCGTCGAACACGCAACATCCGGGACTTGAATAGGGGGGCGGAGGACCCTAGGGGATAGGGTTAATAGGAGATTTCCTTGAAGTCTTGATGTGTTTGAAACCACCGAAGGACCATTTGGACATCTTCGAAAATTGAGTCAGGGCTTGAGATGGGTGGCGGCAAGTATCTGCCACTGCTGCAGCTTCAGCTACTTTCCTCACCATTACCCGCTTCTTTTCTTAATCAAGTAAACGACCGTTCTTGCAGGTCATTTAAAAAGGATATTCATGTATATTCTGACTCTATCCTCTTCAAAGGCAGCTCTGAAGATGATAATTCGTCATGGTTGGCTGAGCTTCCAAAATAACTGGGCATTTGAGGGAATCCGGGCAGAAAACCCACTAATAGTCTTAATAAAGGTGCTTGAAAACATATTGTAAATGCACTTGTCACTCGATAATATTGGGAAGCGATAATAACATACCTCGGGTGAGATGCCAATGCTACCCTAGACCTCAAGCTTGGTACAGCCCACTCGAGTCTAAATACATCCTCTCGGGGAACCCGGAACACCCCATCATGAGGAGTCTCCTCTGGAGACCTCTCAACCAGAAATACAATTTTTCTCAGCTATATCGAATCTCAAATACGGTTGACACGCCTTCTGTATACCAGGCTGATCTTGTTAAAGCATGCTTGATAGCTCTTGGTTGCAATAACACGCATAGGGTAAGTATGGGATCGACGTAGCAATTGAATGTCCAATGAACCCAGGGTGGTATCGATGATGCGAGAGTGAATAGCCCTAGTCACCTAAGTCAGAGCTTCATAACTCCTAAGCCAGAAAATAAGCGGAGGGTCATTCTTCCTTTTCGAGAGAAAACGAGATATCAATCAATTCTGACACGCCGATGGTGGTACAGCAAGTTAATTGTTCACTTCCAGACGTGAGGACTCGGAACTGCCAGTGATAATCAAATTTAGTCTTTGTCCCGAACAGCGATTAGTCAGGTATGATTTGCTTACTATTTATTTGAAAGCTATTCTATTTCAATATTGAACATTGAACAATTGGCGCCCGTCTTCAACCCCACCGACGTAGGACCACATAAGTAGGGTGGCTGGTTCTACCACCGGACATCCGAAGTTGAATGAAGCGCCCGTTAAGCGAAGTTGTCCTTTCTGCGGCCGCTGCATGCTAATAATGTAACATACGGTCCTTCACCTTTATCTTCGAAGATCGCGAATGACCCTTTTATCTTCAAATCCTGAGCATCATTCACGAACCTATCGTTGGAGACGCGATAGGGACAGCAAATTCGACGCATGATCCCGCTCACTTTGAGGCTTTCGGCGTAACAGTGTCTGGCACAGGTCCGCTGTTTTCCAATCTTTCCCTCTATATCACGCTAAATTTTCTTGTTAGAATCTGTCTATAATGTACAGCTGCCATAGCTTCACGCTTCCAATGGCCTAGCCAGGAATCTTCGAGCATTATGTCTTAACTCGCTTCTTCACTGGCCTCTCTGATTCTCGAAGTGCAACAAGTTATGAACCAGAATACCGGATTTCGGGCATACTAGAACCCTGCCATGTATTGCCAGACTCTCCGAACCACCGCCTTGCGCGCTTCCTCACACGCTGGACTCCCGGCGGTGAAGAATGAATCTACTTTAACTCGGATAGCTTTGTACAAGCCCTTTCAGTATCAGAAGAGAACATCATATCACCATGAACCTGTGTCCTGACTGCGGTCTGCTTTTGTTGGTCTTCGGGATATTTTAACTGTCAGACTCCAACGCCAACAAGGCTGCTCGAGTTACAGTCTTCTCCAGACTGATTCGTCAACTCTTGCGATCAAGAACATATCTGGCAACTTCTATATTCTATATATCTTTATGATTTGCTGAACCTGTTCTCCTTGGCAGATGCCCTTTTTCGAAAGCATCGGCGCTTCTCCAGGCAACCACCGGCAAACTATTTATGAATATTTATGAATCGCATACTTAGAGTAATGTCATGGGCACCATGATCATCCCATGATCATCTTTTTTTTTTCTTTGTCTGTCGAATCGAGCTCGTTCTTTGGATGATACCTTTCATGAGCCGTGCTTTCCGTGATAAATCTACGCTGGTATATCTTTACCCAAGCGTTATTTTCTCAGTGTGTGCTACGGTGCTCGGCACTAATGGCTTATAAGAGCCGTCTAGAGACTATGCCTATCAGTAACGTTTACTGCGATGTTTTTCTCTCTATGCATTCCTCTTATTCTATTACTTTCTACCCCCAATACCCTTGCTCGACGATGGAACAATACTGGTAAAGGAACTATTGCCTTTGAAGAAGCTTGGACTACCCGAGATTTGCTGAACATCACGGCGTAGGTTATTTCACTGCAAAATAATAATTCTGTTCGTTGAGACATTATGTCTAGGCATACTACTCCAGCACTGGGTAAATTACTTCATCTTTGACAAAATGCTTTCCTGACTTGGTAACCGTAGGAGAAACTATTGCCGATCTCGTCTCAAATCTCGAAGATATCCATGACCAACGTCTCCGTCAAATGGATGCCACTGGAATAGATTTTGCAAGTGCTTTCATACTCGAGTTTCGGCGACCATTACTTACCGATATTGTCGACATCTAGATGGTGCTTTCATGTGGCTCGCCTTGCATTCAAGGAATATCAGATCCAATCTTAGCAGAAAGTAGTGCTCGACAAGCTAACGACCTGCTTGCTTCAGCCATCTCCAACAATACATTTCGTTTTGGTGCCTTCGCTGCATTAGCTATGCACAATGCCTCGGTCGCCGCAGCGGAACTGAAACGCGCGGTCAAGGAATTAGGCTTCTTAGGCGCATTGGTTAACGATTACCAACAATCAGGGCATGATAATGGTTTGTTTCGGGCTTCATACATGGAAGAGGAAAATACTGATTGATATTGATTTGCAGCTACTTTACTATATTATGATCAACCCGAATACGACGTCTTCTGGCAAATGGTCACTGAATTAGACGTACCGGTATATTTCCATCCACGAGTGGGCATCCCCTTGCTCACCACCCTACAATACCAACATGCCATATGGCTAAACGCAGCTCCCCAGGAGTTTGCGGCCACTCTTTCTGGACATGTTCTCGGGCTATGCGCGAATGGGGTATTCGAGTATGATACACTTTTGCCCTCAGTTTATACGCTAGCTGACATGTCGCCTTTTAGCCGCTTCCCAAAGTTGAAAATAATAGTCGGCCACCTTGGAGAACGAATTCCGTCAGATCTAGACCGCATAGATGAACGTAAGTATTATGTTTAATGCGGCTAGATGTGGTATCTCATAATATATCTGCGTATTCAGAGCTCAAAAGAGCAATTCCTAACGGCCTACCAATGAAACGGAACGTCACTTCATATTGGCAAACCAACCTCTTTGAGACGACATCTGGCAATTTTGCGACACCACTCCTCAAATTCCACATCGATACGATCGGTTTGGATAGGATAATGTTCTCTATTGATTATCCTTATGCATCCGTGGAAGAAGCTCAAAACTGGGTTAACACTCAAGTCCCACTGAACCGTGCGGACTTGCTGAAGTTGAAGCGGGAAACCGCCATCGAGGTCTTGGGTTTGAATAAATAAACCTCGTAGAGTTGAATTCTCGAGAACCGAGTATATATATAATGTAATTTAATCTCCTACGCATCTAACATGCTCAGCGATACAATCTACAAATTAATACACCGGTACTTACAAACAGAAATAAGTATGCAATTAGCCCATTAATGAACGTGCTTCCCTCTCTATTTCTTCCGTTATCCTTCAGAATGACGCTCTCTAAATTACTCAACGGCCGTTTCTTGCTATTGGAATCCTCCGGCTTCAATGACGACCCGGAAGTAAGTGGCGAGGATTTGAACACATTCGGGCGTTTTAGAGGCTTAACAGTAGATCCTTTCAAAGAATTCATCTTCAAAGGGTTCATAGAAGCTTTCAGAGGGTTGATCTTCAATAGCGCAGCAGCAGGCGCAGATGTTCATTCGGCGGCAGCGGATGTAGATGCAAAAGGCTTCAACGACAGCGCGTATAAATGATGAATTTGAAAGAAGTTTTGAACGAGAAGTAGTATTACAAAGCAAGAGAATACAACGGAACCAAAGGGCAGCATAAAAAAAGATATGCTACGAAGAAGAGGATCAAAAGAGATACCAATGATTTTTGAGGACCCAATAGCCCAATAGTGATAAGACAGAGACAGAGACAGCTAGTAAACAAAGCAGTAGAGAGGCGAGCCAGACTAAGTACTACAGTAGTTGAGGTAAGATACTAATGATATAGAGGGGTTTAGTTGATGATGAGAAACAACGAGAAGGAAAACCGAAAGTGAATGCTACAGCGCGCTAGAGGTCCCCTGGCACGATAGGGGATGAGATACGAAGTGTGAAGTCCAAGAGTGAAAAAGATGAGAAAAGAAGAGTAATGACACACGGTGAATGTTGTGGTTTTTGTATGCTATACGGGGAACGGAATGATGATATCGAATCAAGAAATGCTGAACGGGAAGATCCTGTCGTCGCGTCGTCTAATGTGATCGTAAAAAATCGTGTCTGCTTAGTAGGCCCTGGTAACGTAAACACGGCGGTTGGCAACGGCGGGGGGGACAAAGCGAGTGGGCATCATGGGGGTCCTGGGGGTTTGAGGAGCAGCACTGGGCCGTCCGAGCATGACACCGCCAGTAAGGACGGTGGTCTTGCCACCATCGTAAGGGGTGACCTGTTTCTTCGTAGCGTCGATGAGGGGTGAGGTGGAATCGTCGGATTCCTCTTCACCGTCCATGACAACGGGGGCTTGCATGATCAAGGTGGAGACCGGGAGAAGGTCAGTGTCCTTGGGTGCAGCTGCCCTGGGGCGGACATTGAAGGGCGAGCGGGTGCGGCGGGCTGAGATCGCGGCGGTATTACTTTTGGCCGGGCTGTAGAAGGAGCTCACGGCGGTGCTGGTGGTGGTATCGACGGAGCTGAAGGAGAAGCCCGACGCCTCGGAGATGGAGGAGGAGGAGCTGGAGCGCGAGTGGCCGCTGTCCTTGGCCTGATGCTCGGGAATGACAAGCTTGGTGAGGAGGCTTGGGCGAGCGAGGGTCATGGCGGGGAACTGGCTGAGGATGGGGGTCATCCAGGTCGGGGCACGGATCTCGTCGGCGATCATATTAAAAAGTTCTTGCTCGTCCTCGTCCTCGATGATGGCGATGCTGGGTTGTTGGACGGGGGACTGGGTTTCGGCGGCAGACCAGACGACGTAGGACTGGTTGACGCTGCCAAAGCGGACGGAGACGCATCCGGGGTCGATGAAGAGGTGGATTTCGACGTTTCCGAGACAGCTCATCCAGTCATCCCAGTTGACACGGGCTGCCTTGCAGGAGTAGTAGACTGGGCGCGGGGGCGTAACACGGGGGGCAAGGGTAAGGCAGCGGCGGCCGGAGCCACGGGTGGGCTCGGTGGGGAACCAGTTGTTTTCGTATTGCTTAGCAAGGTTGCGCTCGAGGGTGAAGTGCAGAAGGTCGATGGTAGTCGCGGAGTAGCGTCCAACGAGGGAGTGGGTCAAGTACGCGATGGCGTGGGTCAATGCGAAGGTGAGGTCGGATGAGGCAGACATGTCTTTGTTAGTCGTTGATGATTGAGTACGTTGAAGATGCGAGAGTAATGAGATAAAGCAAGATAATCGACCGGCGATAGGTGTAGATGGAGAGCGTGCAACGAAGTCTAGCGGCTGTGGAGGATTGTGAGCAAATACTACATAGTCTGTGCGAGAGAATAGACATACCTATAAAGGTGAAGAGACAGGAGAATGGGTGGCTCGCCAATCCTGTTGATAGAACATTGAGGCAAAGCGTGCTGGGTCTTATAGGAATTGGGAGAGAGTTCTTGAAATAGAGAACAAAAAGAGACTATTGAGGTGCAAGCGAGCAGGCACGCTTCTTGACGCCCTTTGTCCCGGACAATAGAGGAATATCCAAATATCCTATTATAGTAAAATACACAACAATGAAATCATATCAAAACTCTAAACAAACAAACAAAACTGTTATACCAAGAAACTGAATATAGTAATCGACTAAAAGACAAAAAGAAAAAAAGAAATTGTTACACTTCACAGACTCCAATCCATCACATACATCATCGTATCCTCCGTTGTCGCAACACAAAGTCGTCCAAGCCATTCATCAAACATCATACACAACATTCCATTCCTCATCTCAAGTGCAATATCCTCATGTATGGCCGGGAACTTCATCGTCCTCTCCTGCGGCCTTCTCACCACTGGCTGATCCTCGCCCATGTCCATACCATCTCCTTCCGACGCATACATATACTTCGGTAACTCAGGCGGTAGATGTTTCGCATCCGCATCTTTGTACCCGGAGAATTCATATTCTTCAGTGAGATACACAGCCAACTTTTGCACGGCAATCCCATCGTGTGGTTGTCGTTCCGGTAGGCGCATCCACACGATTGAGCGATAAGCACCAGGGATAATGACAGCCATTTCATCTTCTTCCCATTCGTATTTGGCGTGAAATCGCTCCGGAAGCGAATAGGTATATCTTGTCTCGTTCACTATTTGCGGTACCATTACGAATTGTAAGAATCCTCTAGGATTTTTGGTGGTGAAGAATATCGAGATTGGAGGTGGCTGTCTTTCTGCTAGTTTATGTAACATTGGAATGTGGATATCTGGGTGGGTGCGGAAGTTCCAAGACGCTTCGGAGTCGCTGACGTAGAAGCCGTCGATGCTTTGGTCGGCGATGAGTTTGCGTTGGGTTGGCATGGGGTCTTCGATTTCAGTGTTGATTGGAGGAATGTCGTATAGTTCAAAGACGAAAGGTATGATCCCACTAATGGAGAGCTCGCCGATGGCGATCCGGATGACTAGGATTTGATTTTGGGCAGGGAGAAGTTTGATGTCCCAGATTGAATGCCTCTGGATACAATATCTTAGCCTGAATTTAGAGGATAGAAGATATAGAAAACCTACACTGGTACTATATTCAGGAATAGGGGCCAGTTTCAAAGTAGATTTCATGCCAGAATTCAAATGATGAATGGCAATGTTACGCGGTCTATGCACCACAGCCAGTACAGGACAACCATCCATATCGCTCAACGAAAGAGCTCCAACCGCATAACGTGTCTCCTTCTCGAGCAGTTTAACGAAAGGGTTCTGGACGTCCTTTGTCCATGCTTCAAACTCCTCAGATCCAGGTCCAAGTCTTGATAAATTATTCAAAATGCGAATAGGAACGGACACAACGCTAATAGCCGTCCTTCTATAAATGATAACCAGTTACTTACTTACTTCAGAATGCGAGGTTGGAAACACTGACCCTTGTACAGGTGGCCTTACAAACGCAATCACCAAACTAATTCTACCATCCACCGTTCCATATCGGGTTTGTATCTTCCCGACCGCGGTATGGGAATGTAACATGGCAATCGCGACGTGATTCCTTCCACCACCGAATGTCATATCCCAAACAACGATATTCTCTCCCATAGAATCAGGACATTTACAGACTGTCACCATATGGTTGCCTCCAGGTAAGAATCGTATTGTATGGACGCGATAATGCGCGTTGAAAGCGTAACAATGTGCCGGCGGGTTGTAGGATTTCGTCCATTTGTGGTGGAGACGTAGAGAACGAGAGATGGTGTATTCCAGAGACCAGTATGTGTTGAAAACATATGAGTTGGGCAGGAGTGGTTGAGCGGGTGGCAGGATGAGGCGCAGACGGCGGAGGAGGGAGAACCAGACTGTGGGCTCTTTGGTAGCAAAGTACAAAGGTTTATTCACCTGATAGAGACAAAGTGAACATTAGCTTGCGTGTAATTTCACCTAAAGAGTGAACGGACTGACTTGGCGCAATGAAAGGATATCCCTAACGCTAAGCCACGAACAAACACAGAACAGGATATCTGGAGGCAAATCCACGAGCTTATTCAACTCCCCTTCTCTCCTGGAAGCCATATATCGTGAGATGAGACGGAATTGCTTGTAAGTAGTAGCACGAGAAGATGCAGAGAAGAAGAGCTCGCTTGCTAAACAAACATAGGTTTGGAATAGCTAAGCAGGGCCATGTGGCCACGCCCTAAGTAGCATTGTTCTTTGGATGCATTCTGATTTGATGCTGTGCTGCTATTTCTGTGATGACGTGCATCGGACGGATTTTCAGGAGAACCAGGCTCTTGATGCGACGGACATCGAGCATGTAGAGGATCTAGAGCAAATACGAAGAAGTGTGACAACTCCGAAGGTTACCATCCGGCGTAGTACACCGGCAAAATCAGCAATCCTTCGCGACTTCAAACCGGCATATGTGCAAGAAATATGAACACCAATAAATATTCTAGAAAAACAAGAGCACAGGAAAGAACGTCAGCATGGAAGTAAAGCTCATCCTGTCTCTCAAAGACGCGCTCTGTTGACGTCTGTTGACTTGAACTTCACGTACGCGTCTACGGCGGAGTTGCAAAGCAAAAAATCCCCCAGCTTCCAACTCGTATTTCTATTATCCATGTCTGCTACTCGTCAGCTCCGCGCATTCACCTCCTCCTGCCGCGCTTTGTCGTCCCGCAACGTTGCCTCTCGTTGCGCCTCCCCTATCCGTTCCGGTTTCACTCCTCGCCAGGTTTCGCGCGTGGCCCCAAGCACATTATCGACGAGCTGGGGTGCTAGAGCTTTCTCCCTGTCTGCTCCTGCAAGGGACGGTACGTGCTGGTCTGGTTCTTGCTGAATTTGAGGAGAATTTTTAATGTTCGGACGCTTTGCAGCCGACCGAACTTTATCACAAAAATTGGAAGAGGAAATCAAGTACGAGAAGGAGATCACGTCTGTAGAGGGTACCCCGGAGTGGTTGACTGCTTTCCAAGACGAGGGCATCTGGACGGTGGGCTAGCATACGTGCTTTTTCATTCTTACTGCTTCTTACCGTTTCTGTTTTTCCGCCCATCTATAGATTGAGACTCAACCTGGAAGCGACGAAATCACTCTGCTCAGGACATTCGGCAATGAACAGTGAGTGTCTTAGGAACATATGCCCTTTCGTATGCTAATGTCCTGCTAGAATCCGGTTAATGTTCACCATCGCCGACATTGACTCAAATCCTCCAGAGAGCCTGATGGAGTCAGAAGAGCAGGAAACTCCTGAAGAAGAGCAGGAAATACCCACCTATCCTATCCGTACTGCTATCACCGTCACCAAGGTATGTTTTATCTCCTAAACCGTTTTGTCCAACTCTAATGGCACATCCTACATACAGAGCGGTTCTAAAGGTGCATTGAGTATCGACGCCATCTGCCAAGACGGCCTCTTCACCCTCGAAAACATTGCATTCTATGCCGATGCAAAATTGGGCACAGAACTCTCCGCCGATGCTGACTGGAAGCGTCGTGGACTCTACATGGGTCCTCAGGTACGTCACATATCGCCTCTATTTACGCGATCTTTGACGATGTAATGATACCTTGCAGTTCGAGCACCTCGATGTCAACGTTCAAGAGGAATTCGAGGCCTACCTCCGTGAACGTGGTATCTCTGAGGGTTTGGCCCTCTTCATTCCTGAGTATGCTGAGTTCAAGGAACAACAGGTATAGTTATATTTCGTCATACAGGGCTTCACTCTTTCTGACCCCAATTATAGGAATACGTTAGGTGGCTGGAGAGCGTAAAAGGCTTCGTTGATGCTTAAAAAATTCTCCGTAATTGGTTCCATCATTTATCCCTATTCCTCCATCTCTGTATCTTACAATACAAATACATCTTATCTTCTGGATAATTCAGGTATGACTGCTCAGCATTGAATAGACTTGATACTCAACCTTAGACCTCCAATTCACAATAGTAAATCGATCCCCTCACTAGGTCTGGGTGTTCAACTCCTTCCTCTCTGAGTAGATATCTTGAGCACGCAGGGTTTTCTCCCGCGAATTCTAAGGTGTCAATATGGTGCCTCCGAATTAAATACGTTGCGTGTTATATGGTTGCAAAATTCGATAACAGTAGTTCCCTGGACTGTCGGTAAGTTGGTCATTTAAACTATGGCAGTAGATCTTGGGTCTGAAATAATTTAGTCGTTTGTCCTTTTCCCCTAGATTTTGAGTGACAATCGAACGCGGTAGGCATGTTGCCAGTAAGGATACCGCCTTTGATCGTTCGCATTGAAGTCGGAATGGAAGGAGGAGGGAGATACGTGAGTTGTTATTTTTTCGTATGAGACGACAGCTTACTGATTGGCAGTAAGTAGGTATAATATTTGAAATGTGCAGGAAAAATATTTTGAGCAACCGCTTGCCATTCTAAAACGCAGGATGGGATGTGTTTGAAATAGCCAGAAACAGTGAGGGGTCGCAGCGCGGACTAGCAAGCGAGGGAGGTACCGTATTGACGGAGAGGTAGCACTGTCAGAGGGTTCTGGAGCGAACTTGAGGCGAGGGGTGTACTGTTTTGCTGGAGAGGTAGCACCGTCGGATAGCGTAGAGTACCGGACAAGTGAAGGTGAGTACTGTACAAGCGAAGGGAAGTATTATATTGATGGAGAAGTAGTCTGTACAAGCGAGGGGAATGCTCTAGAGGTAGCTTACCGATGGGGAGGTACCTCCGCAGAGAACTGCTCAAGCGACGCTAGCATGGAGAGGTAACAGGTAGCTCACTTGAAGCGAAAGTGAGTATATACTAGTACAGATAGTGAGGCAGCTTATTGATGGGAAGGTACCATAGGGTGCCATACTGAGTAAGTACTGTACAACTATGCCGAAGCAAACCTCGGTACTGTTAGGGAGGTAGCATTAGACGCGAAGGTACCTGTCGCCATAACGGGACGTCCATGTACTAAGTATACAACCGTATTAGAGGTACCTCTTCATCATTTGGACGATTTGGACAGTGCCTCCAGCGTTTCCCTTCGGTACGGGTACCTTCATGCGTCTTCTGTGAAGTACTGTACTGATGGGGAGGTACCTGTATCCAAAACGGAGGTACTGTACGACAGCTCGGATGGTAAGTACTATACATCGGAAATTTTGCTTTCTTTCGCCCAGGCTAATTTGAAATCACGGTTCTTAGGCGTATAGTAATTTTATTATTACTGGCACTTTGATACGAATCAGTGACTGGCAAGAGTAAGGAGGTCTCAGAAGTGGTGGGAAACAATATGATTCGATGTTGGCGCATACAGACAGCATAAGGCAAGTACGGTACAGCGCCCAGATATCACTGGCGTACTCGGCAAAGTTCGGCGCTGCACAAACAGTAACTTCAATAAGGACGCACAATGATGCCAGTGGTAAGTCCTCGATGCCTTTATACTATTAGAATGTGGGAGTACTTATGGAGAACTGCCAGGATTATACCCGATATGGATGACTGGAGGATAGCATGGACTGCCGATATCTTCTTTTTTAAGGCAGGCACACTAATGCGCGGGCGTACTGAGTGCACCCCAAATATACCCTAAAGCTGCACCATCAAAATTACTACCTGTATTTCAAAAGGGGAAATACGATCAGGGTGAAGTATTTCACGAATGACAGACATTGATTGTATTGAAAGAAATCACCGCCCGAATTTCAATCAAATGGAAGAAATCATTTCTTCTGCGCATCCACAGTTCATAAGTCCATCTCTCGAACACAAGCACTTCACTACTCCCTCTTTGATCTGCCTTAGCCACCTCAGATTTCTTCCCAAAATCCTTCAAATTCAAGACTGTATTTCTCTAACAGAGTCCCCGCATGTACGCACGCTCTTATTATTCTATACCTCCAATATCCAGCCTTAAGGCTATAGAATCATGTTCAAGTTAATACCCGATGGCCACGATATAGTCAGAAGGATAGATCACTTCGACGTTTTCGTATCCTACATCGTAGCATCCGATATGGGTAGTACATTAAACGGTCCATCCACTTGAATGATCAAAGACTATGGCTAACATTAACTCTACTACCAGTGAATATATACAGTGCAATAGACGTTACATCAGGCTAACCATGTGTCTTCAAGGTATCAACGCAAAAAGAATTGCTGCAACGTGAGAAGAATATATATGTTATGCTTGCAAAAGCCGAGTTAGTCGGCATTCCACACTTTAAAGGTTATGGCGAAATATTGGAGTCATCTAAGAATTATCTTGCTTTAGAATTCATAGGTACTGATCCCCAGAAACTCTATAACTTTTCATCGGCTCTGTTCGATTCAGAACTGATGTGACTCATCTCCCTCGAGCTGGTACGTATCTCTATATTTTCTTGTTAAATGTTCTATCGAACACATCTTAGATCGCGAGAATGGAATCGTTGCATGAAGAGGGCTTTATACATGGTGACATCAATCCCAATAATTTTTGTCTATCAAAATCGTATCAAACATCCGACGACGTCTTGATCTATATGATTCATCTTCGGTAGGCGTTCAAATGGAAAGAATTTGCCGTCGAATATCCGAATAAGTCTAGAAATCATCCGTGGTCAAATCCATCCGCTAGCATCAATAAGCATCTCAACAAATGTGAGTCCTGTTCCCGGGTATGCTGACGCATGAATGAACTTTTTTTACAGTTTATCCAGGAGAGACGACTTGGAATCGTTCGCCTTTACGCTTATGGATCTCACAAAACAAGGCTTGCCTTGGAATTATCTAGTGGCGGTTCAAGATATTATCAGTGATTTTGAGGCTACTATGGATTCACCGGACGACGACTCGGACGGAGACTCGGACAACGACATGCCAGACGACAGCGATGACGACGACGCGATTATCCGGATACAAAGCGAAAAGATCTTACGCGCAAAGTTGACATTGGAATCTGAATACCGTGACCTTCGGGACAATATAGTAATAAACCTGACACATGGCTATATGGAAATATGCGCGCTCTTTGTCGTTCTTTTGAAGATCTAGATTATAGTATGCTGCTTAGGGACATGCCTGTTCCGTTGGATAAGGATAAAGACATTGAGGAGGGGTACTAGTTACTGGTGGTGATTCATGGTCCTTTCAACTTGAGGCGATATAATAGCTCAACTGGTGAGCTTAATATGAGGAGTTGAAGATATCTAGTTCTAGAATTGGCAGTTTAGTAATCACGAAGCGGATCTTTTTCTTTTTCTTTTCAAGCTTGATTTTTAATACACTATACGTATCCTTCAGTGAATGTATGGGGGATTGATGATCTTCCACCATTGCATTCTCTCGAAGGGCTCGGAGACTAAGAATCATAGAAACATGGCGAGCCACGCAGAAATCTGATGTTGAGTATTAAATGATATTTTCAGGTGGCTACTGGAATTCGGAAAAAAGCATAGCAAACAAAGCATGGCAAACTATACATAAAGAAGTACAGATGAGACGATACCAGGGCTGTGGATAAATATCAAAAAAAAAAGTCCCCGAGACAGTGTTTCGGGATAGCGTTATAATTACACTTTGTAATGGAGATGGAGGCGTGACCTGTAAAGTATTTAACTCGATGCTTAACGCCATAGGCACTACTCACACATCGTGTCGATCATGCTCATGCTCTTCGAGAGATTGACTTGTCGAGAATCTTCGTTTACTGCAAATAAGACGTATCAGGGCAAGACATCGAGGTTAAGGAATGTTTGAGGCTTCACCAAAAATAACATATGAAAAGGTATTGCATTTCTATGACGTGCTGCTCAGCGCGAGCTAGATTGGTGAAAAGTTCATTACTACAAGGTTAATGTAGACATGAGTATAAAATAATATACAATTTACTAACCATGCTATACAGAGCCATTCTGGCTTTTCCGTGTCTTCTTTTTGGAGCTTCAAGATATGTTGCGTGGAGCTCAAGTACTGCCCGTTGGGATGAAAGTTGGGATCGGATTCATCCTCAGATCCTGAACTTTCGCCGAGTAATGATGAGTTGGATTCAGAGTCTGAATTTCCCTTGAAAGACTCGGTAGTAAATTCTCGCTTTTCGCATTCTTCGATGTCTAGAGATCCATCCTGAAAGGTGAAGGAAGGACTATGGTGAAGATAGTCAGTTGGAAAAAATATGAAGCTGTCCTTGAAAGTATAATCTAGTAGTGGACATTAGCATTTACAAGTCGAACGAACATATCTCGTACCGTTGCCCATTGAGAGGGTATGCCTTGTTGTGGCGTGGAGAGCAGTTGGAGATCGTTTTAAAGGGCTCAGTTAAGAGACCTGTGGTGGAGATCTAATGAAGATCTAATCTTGGATATTTGATGATATAAACTATATGTCAATATTAAGGTTTGGGCCACTTTGGGTCTCGATAACGGACAGGTACATATAGGTCTTGCTCTTCATGGCACTGGTATGCATTAAACAGCATGTCACTCAGGTCTTTTGATACAGGAACTTGATTATTGGGTATGTTGATTTATTCTCTTATCGGCTGGCTCATAGTGGCTCATAATGCTGACAGGATAGCATAGGTCTCGTAGTGAGGTTGGGCTTACGAAGGGTAAATAGCCGAAGCTTACCGACTTATAATAACTGAAGCAATGTGCTTATAAGCTATCGCTACCTCTGCTTATAAGCTATCGCATAGTACCTCTGCTTATCGCCTTTGTCTCCTCGTAAATCTTACTAGCATGAACTTCAACAGACACCCGAGTGGAGACATCCTTGTACCTGTCCACGGACACGAGTTGTTATTGGCTTCATACGAAGCTCAAGGCTTCATACGTACGTATACAGCTTCATCTACTACACATATAATGTATGGAATAACTCCTAAATCCCAGGCTATAGGATTGCCCAACACAATGGCATAAGCTGTCATGTTTTAATGCCCCCGGATTCAATGATAAATGGCCCTCCTTTTGGATACTACCAGGACGGTACTACTCAGCTATCCACGACTTTGAACGTTAGTGGCAACATCGACTCGGGTAGTAGTTATTCAATGATCAAGAGCACGCCGTCGTATGGAGGCAACACCAGCACTATAATTGAAGAGGAGTCGATATCATTCGATCCGAACGTTGATCGTCCTCCATGTGCAGGTAACTCCAAGATTCAGGGAAACTTCTCGTTTCCTGTACCTGAAGCAAACTCCCTTCACTCCATCGAACCCAATCAAGGACCCTTAGAAGGTATCTTAGATAATGATCATTTCTGGGTAAGTTTCTTAATTCTTCCTTTTGATTATTTTGATTCATCGAATTGGTATAGATTGACTCGGCGACCTATGCTCCATCCAATATGTCTATATCCGAGGCGAGCAATCAAGGACACTTCAGTGACGCTTTCCAAGTCGGAAGTCTGCCATCAGCTCTGGTCTCTTCCTCGGCTACAAGCGCATTGGGTGAAGATGTTGATGTTGTAGAGTTGCCTGTAAGTCTATTGATCACACAATGCAGCGTCGTACTTATATATGATCTGTTTGCGTAGACCTCAAACCTCTCCAAACCCCTCAACCCTCTGGCTGGGTCCATTGGAGTTCCTAAGAAGTGCCTAGTCACGCGGCGCCCTGACGGGTTTTATTATTGCATCTATTGGTAGACTTCCAGTTTGACGCGTTTAACTTATCCTTTTATACTCATTGCAAATGCATAGCGAAAGCGTCCTCGGTGATGCCCGAGCTGGGTCAAAGCACGCCATTAAGGACCTCGAGTTATTCATCTGCCCCAACTATCCTAGGTGGTTAGTTTGCATTTTCTCCTTGAGATAGACGTATAAGCTAAATTACATATAGCCAAAGAAAGTTTGGACGGAACGATGGAATGCTTAAACATGCCAAAAATTGCACGGTTGGTCGAAACAGTTGAAGGCAATACAATAAACCGACAAATCCAATAAAACCGAATAATCCAATTGTATCACTTAATGTTTTTTTTTTCCTATTATTCTCTCTCTCTCACTCAATCGTTGTACAAGTACAAATATAGGGGTGTGCAATGCCTCTCTCTCTCTCTCTGTATGCAATGCCTCTCTCTCTCTCTCTATATGCAATGCCCCCCCCTCTCTCTCTCTCTACACTAGAAATGTAGACCATTTTAAGTTATTATAGTAGACATGTAGTATGTAGGCTTCTCACCATGGACGTTATACTTAGATCCAATTTATTACTGTACGTAGGCAACTTATTTAACTCTGTCAAAGTGATTTCAATAGATTTTTACACTCTACCCAGTATACTATGGCCATATTCTTTGGAGAGAATCTATGTAGCTAGTAATTGAAGAAAAGAGGGGAGATTTCAACACGATATTGGTAGTGGTGACTATTAAGGCCCAGTGAGAACCTGCGCTGTCCGTGGCGGACGGCATTCAAAAGTTAGCACTTTCATCCACGGTCCTTTAATCTTCCTTATATCATATTGTGTTTATGACGATGTCTGACAGCAACGGTCTGGAGCGTAGTCTTCTTGCATCAAGATGATTCAGGCGGACACAATATGATTTCAGCTGAACAAACCATTCTATTTTCGCTATAGACAATTTATTCTGACTACAGCGGACATTTATCCTAGTTCTCATTACCCGATATCCTACCACCTCATCACCCGTCCCATCCAGTCTGATCCCGCGCCCAATACCTGCTAATATCCTCTCCCGTCCTCTCCCGTCCCCGCTCCTCCTATACCCACCAAAATGTAAGAACCGCCAGAATAGATCAGATAAATAAATAAACAAATGATAATCTGAATGGTCTTACCCGGTCTGAATAGTCTGACCAAGTAGTCCGAATTGTCTGAATGATCTGAACAATGAGACTTGTCAGAGGTGTCAGAACATACTCATAAGTCGTGCCGTCTGTTCCTTGCACAAATCCACCGAAGAATTGGAGTTAATTATGACGAGGGTGTAGAGGAGTGCGCTTGTGTCTGAAGAGTTAGCAACGGCGGATGGCTATATCACCGTGACAGAGTTGTGAGTCGGTCTGTGAACAAATGAAGAGCAACTGTGTACCTTCACAATCTAAATGTCAATCCAAGCTCCCAAACATTCTGCTTGACATCAGCATCAACATCTTCTTATAAAGGTCCTGCGAAATCGAGAGGCTGTTGCACAGTGTAGCATACTTGCCTGGGTAGCATGAGCGACACAGGTGGTAGCACAAACAATAATGAGGACACATACCTTTTCATAGGGACGACTACGTGCATATCGATTACCTACTACTCATCCCGAGCTGTCAATAGCGAAAATGGGTGCGTTTGCATGTCATATATCTTGTGCATGAGTGCTATAAAGCGCGACTTTGGTAATGACATTGCGGATGTGTCTAACGTGTAATGAGTCAAAAAAACGCGTTGAAAAGTATACATGGAGCATTTCTGACATGATTGCTAGAGTATAGGACGCGTATAATGGGAAGGACGTTCGGCGTCATCGGGAACAACGCTTGAAGGGACTGTTGTGGTAGAACTCGAGGTAAAGAAAGGTTGGCCAGCGGAGCCTGAAATCACTTTACATATTGATGGCCAATATCATTTAAAATCAGAATAAAATATATTCGAAACTGCAGAGCCAAGTCAAGTCTGTATCTCGTCGATGATGTGGTAGACTGGCAAACAAAATGAGCTGACACGCTGGAACACGTCGTTCGGCGCTCGATTGACCAGCACCATAAAGTCAGCGGTGGTCTGTAGCGGTCCGCAGAGTCCGCCTGATTTCTGTTTCTTAGATTTAATCCTCGCAGCTCATTCATTCGACAGCCAAAGTCATTTTATTTCATCTACGGTCAGTCGGAGTCAGCACAGGTTCTCACTGGGATTGAGGGAGAGCTTCGATAAAATAGGATACCTTTTTTTCATGGCACTACGGTGTACGAGACGCGCCAGGTTCAAAACTTCGAAAATGCTCTCATAGATTTCATTTTTCAATATCTTTTCCCCCTTCAATTTTCTTTCTCTTTTACATTTTTCTTTCTTACCATTGATTTCTTAGTCCTTTATGAGATAAAATATGGTTGCTAGACTATCTATGGCAGTCACGATGGATCCTGGATTCCTTCCTTCGTCGTCCACTCAAATTGCTCTGATGACGTCAACGGGGACGAATGTTGACTAGATCCAACGTACTCTGAAGCACTAATCCTTTAAACTGAGAGACTTTGTCTCTTGATAGGCTGCGTGGTGTCTGTTACAGTAGCTAGATCTGAAATGTAGCACAACATCTACAATGATTCTACATGGTGTTTGAAGACTTGCTGATTACGCGAACGGGTGAGGACCGGGACGAAAATACCCTATGTAAAAAATCTCTGTATTATTTTTCAGGCATATTGAAGCGGATGATGATGCCCATAATGATTACTTCGAGGCTAACGCTGAGAACTGAGTCACTAGGTCATAAAAGTTAAAGCGTCGCCTCGTGTGCAGCATGGGTAGTATGATAGAGAGTCGAGACTTTACTCCAGGTAAAGCACACAGTTCAGTGAGAGAAAGCTTCCCCGCATTTATATCGAAGGTTGAGGAAGGACCGCGGGATGAAAGCTGATGAGCGGCTAAACTTGAAGCCTTGAGAGGTCGGTATCTATCTCACCCAGAACGGTTCCTACGACATTCAATGAAGCGGAAGTATAATTCAAGGAGATAACTGGGCGGAATTGTATGCGGAATAAGCAAATTTTAAGAGAAAATGAAGAAAGAAAAAAGAAAAAAAAAGAAACGCGTGAAAGCAATTTCGATGTTTTGAGCCTGGCGCGTCTCGTACATGTAATGGCACTAAGGGCACTTACAGATTTATATAATGGCTCTTGGGGTTCAAATCTTTCGCATCTTCAATTCTAACTGTAAAAATTTCTCTTAGATCTTGTAGGTAAGGTGGGCCATCATTTGCCTAATTCAACAGCTTATCTTCCCGATATCGGTATTGGAAATCCGACGAGAAACTAAGCATACGATTTATACATGCATACAGTATAAGACCTACAATAATACTCCGAATATGCTAAATAGGACCCAGTATATTCCTAGAAGCCAATTCCCAGTTGCCAACGGAATTCCACGGTGCTAGGGCGGTACATCGTGGGTCAATGGCGCCGCGAACAGACACTGCAGCACATAGTCTCCAGACTACTTAAATTTTCCTTGTTACAATTCCCTTGCAATATCCTTGGCTAATACTGTACAACTACAGCAATCTGATACATCCTTGCGAAATAAAGACTTCATGTACATGAGAGATAGTGTACAGTAATGATACATACTTGCGGAATAATGATGTGTAAAGATGATTGAAGCTTGATTGAAGCTTGATGAGTAAGTTGTATTCAAAACTGAGTAAGATGTACCGACTTCGGCAGAATATCACAAATATGACAGACTCGTCTATGCCTCAGTAGGAAGGTTGGTCAGCCGCGAACGGATTCGAAGAGTCGGGAAAAGCACAGTTGCTTCCGCGTCCGGAC
>KN837411.1:1735-42306 GCA_000827215.1 Sphaerobolus stellatus SS14 | reverse complement strand
AATAGCTGCTAAAAACAGATATAGAGATAAGATCAATGTTATGGGATCTTTACATTTTGCTTCTCGGACAAATCAAACACTAACATATTTTTATTCCATTGATAGCCTTGCTGAAGTGTTAACCTGAAAACAACCAAAAAAGCAGTCAAGTAATGCTAGAATAAAAAACCAAGTTTCTATTCATCCAGCAAAGCGATTTGCTTTATGGAATCTACATCCTGATATGTCTGGACATAAACCAGGTATACTTTCTTTATGTATTGGTATTCCAGTAATGATAAAGAAAAATATTGCTACAGAATTAGGTGTTATTAATGGTGCTGAAGCAAATGTTGTAGGTTGGAAATCTCATGTAAGCAAAATGTGGGGAAGGAATTTGAATATATTAGATGTTCTTTTTGTTAAGCTAAAAAACCCAGTTGTTGAAATTAGATTACCAGGTTTACCTGATAATGTTGTGCCTTTGACTAAGATAACATGAAAGATATCATGTCAGTTACCCAATGGTCATATTGAAACAATAAATCGAGACCAGATTGAGGTGCTCCCAAACTTTGCAATGACTGACTATGCATCACAAGGTAAAACACGACCCTTCAATGTTATTGACTTAACAGACTGTCATATTATACCTGTTTTTCACAGAGTGCAACTATAGCAGGAACTGTAATTGTAGGAGGCTTTAATCCAAATATAATACAAGGTGGCACATCAGGCTGGCTAAGACAGGAGTTTCGAGAATTGGAGATGTTAGATGAAATCACTAGGTTACGAAGTGATGGAACACTACATCCAAGTGTTGAAGGTGAATTGAGAACTTCCCTAATGGTGAGCTACCAAAAATGGAGAGGTTGTAAAGCTTTACTGGCTCATATACACAAGGCACTAAAAATAAATAATGGCTGGGAAGATTCTTTCCGTGAAAACTTAGATGACCAGTCCTTTATTGTAGATATAACAGGAAAAGATCATGAAGAAATACAGCAAGGTAACAAAAAAAGAAAAGCTGAGAATGTTCAAACTCCACCAGAGAAGCCTGCAAAGTGTAGATGCATTCAAATGGACACTGATGCTGACACTGATATGAGAATAGCAAATTATGTAGATACACAGCTGATAAATTGTGGTTTCCAATGGCATCAGAATTCATGTGCTTTAGATAGCTTATTTACAATACTTCAGCCCTGACACTCAGATGAATACTTTTGCCAGTTCAAATGAACTACTCTCTGAACTGATTAAAGGCTTTAAATTGATTAAAGATAAGGAAATTAGTCCTGAAGACATGCGAGAAAGAATCAGAGATCAGCTAATTTATAGGTTTGGCAGAAGATCATATGGGAGACATTTACCTGGTTTAGTGCTCCATCGTCTACTGGAAGTATTCCTGGACATGTCACACTCAATATATTATAAGGAATTACATTGTACTTCTTGTAATGTACTAGAACAAGTAACTGATATATGTCGCAGTCTAGTATCCATTATAAATTTTGTAAATAGAGGTAGAAATACACTGGCAAGAGCAGAGTATAATGAAAGGGAAGTTATACAGATACTTTTAAATATATCACTACAAAGCACTAGTAGACAGGCATGCCGAAGATGTCAAAGATCTCTCACCCCTGCCAATGGGAAATTTTATGAAATTCCAAATATATTAGCAATATCAATTGAAGATATTGATAATGCATCAATAAAGGAAAATATACAACTATGTGATACAGAGAATAATCAACACAATATGAGGTTGGGTGGAATAATTTACTTTGGAGGATCTCACTTTGTTTCTCGTATCTTTAGCAAAGAAAATGGAGTATCTTTTAATGATGGTTTATCAACAGGAAGGCAGTGTATATATGAAGGCAGTTTTATGAACTTTTCACCTCAGGATTTATGAATAAAAGCTAACAAAAAGGCTGTTACAGTAATATATTATAAAACCACTTAATACTCAGTTCCTCCAGATTACAGTAAACCCACGGAACTGTACATGCCGTGCACTGCAATGGCCCATTAGGATATTATCTTCTTCCAGTGCGAACAGACATCTGCCAGCTTCATATGGAAAGCTGACATTTGAAGGGTGTATCTCCTTGACATCATCAATAGGATAAGGAAAATCTTCCAATAAAGAGAGATCTAACGAATGCTTGAAGATATATCGTAGAATCTCGCCAGGCAACTTATGAATCAGAGCCTTTGAAGACATGGTGGAGAGAAGATCTGAGCTGTCATGTGTCACGCCACCAGGAAAATTCCTTTGTTCATTAATAAGCTTGATGTCGGACGGCAATGGGGTACTTAATAGCAAGCCAAGAAATGTAAGTGATTGGTCAATTTTAAGTTACATTCTCTAACCACTTTGATTCAACTCTGTATATCGCCACATCATTGGATGACTTCCCGCAGCGATCTAAATCCTAAAATCCTATTCTAAAATCCTAAATTCTCTGTAAACACCTGTGAGCCGCGATATCAGAATGAGCGCTCTTTTTCTAAACTCATGATCGATGCTAGAGGGGTCATTCTAAACTACAGTTTAGAAAGGGGGGGGTCCTTCCTTATAAACTAAAATTTAGAAAAGCCTCCGTTTTAGTACCTTTGTCATCCCTCCATCACTGATGGACATAGGATGTCCACAAGTGTCCACAAGTCCTTCATCCTCCTATCTCCTCCATGTGCTGTTAATCTGCTCTTGAAGAGAGGGAGGAGGTCATACCTAATTCCTACTTTACTTTGGCTATCTTAGGTCTGCGCAAATGAGCTGAACTCTATGCTAATCACCATTGTTCTGCCTCTCCTTCCTTATAAGGTGCATTGATACCAATAAGGATGTGAGCACCAGTTCACCACATATGGCAAGCTCGTGATTTGGAAAATAGTTTGGAGTCGGACTGGATGACTTGCCGTAGGGTTCTAAATTCTAAATTCTAAATTCCGAGTAAACGGACGTGAGCCATTTGCTCGGCTCCAGCACTTGTTTTCTAAACCCGAGTTAAGAAGGCCCCCTCCCCCCCTTCTTAACTAAAATTTAGGAAAGGTTCCAGTCTAAACCATTTGTCAGCATGCCCTTACTATTTAAGGTCAACTGACATAACACGTCCACAAGGGTACATAACCTGCCGTTGTCTCTCAACCTACAACTCTTTGATATCCCAGTCAACAAGATGAGCAACAAAAATGAGTGGACTCCCATTACCTACTTTGACTTCATCCCTCCTACCGAGTATGCGGCTGGAGAGTGGACTAACCACGTCGGACTGCCGGGACTTAATGAGATGTGTCAAATGTTAGCATTTGATTGAAAAGCAAAGCAAAGCACAATTACCAAGTATAGTAGGCGAAATTTTTTGGAAATAGGTTTGGGAACGACGTTGCGGTTGGCGCGAGCTTTCTAAATCACGCCATCTAAATTTGGAACTCCGATTTTTTTGGTTTAGAACGGCTTTCTAAATTCTAAAAGTCTACGGCAAGTCATCCACTTACGGGAGACAGCACTTTTCTAAATCGTCAAACCAAAATTTTTGGAACCGAATTTTAGAATTTAGAAAGCGTTCTAAATCCTAAAATTCCTGCGGGAAGTCATAAATTGATCAAATATACCCGCTAACGAATGTTGCCAATCGTTTTCAAAGTTTGACTCAACGGTTCCAGAGGCTCGAGCCTTCGGACAAGGACTTCATTGATATACAACAGCTCAATATATTAAAGAGCATTGTCGACATCTAAAAAAAAAAATATAGACTTCTGCTAAAATATGACTATCAAAACGGAGGTTATCAACATCAATGCGATGTAATATTACTGATCGGCAATAGAAGTGGCGCGAGGCGTGAGAGAGTCTGCGATGTCCTAAGCAAAATGGAATATGTTGGGATTAATTGGCGCCCACGAGACATGTGGCGCATATAGGAGCAGTAACTCGAAGCTGCTAGACTGATTTATAATCGGACTTAAATATTATTCCGGTATTATATAGTACATTCTAGATAGTTCTTAGAAAATGTAGTTACAAGGTATATAAGGCCGGGGGAGTAGCCCCTAGCTAAGAATCAATTATATTTTAAAACTACTTCTAATCCACCTTCGACAATAGAATATCTAGGATTGCTGTAAACCATATAAATTATGACTTACAGATGAAACGAAAAAGTCGGAGCAGGAAAAAAACTTCGGCAGACGAGAATAGTCATTCGAATCCACCAGAAATCGAGCCTTCGAGTATGCTCCGTCATTAAGTACCTGACATAAGTCTGCGCACATGAGAAGATCAGAAAGAATATCACCTCAAGCAATAAACAACAATAATAAACTCACAGTATTTGGTTTCAAAATTGTCAAAAGTGAATCCTAATTTGTCCCGGTATAACCTCACTGGGACAATTGGATGACGGAAGGCGAGGGGAAACTGAGTTGGATGAAGAATTTGGTTACTGCGGTAATCTTCGGAATCCCAGATATCCCTTATCAAGATGATTGCTGTATGTAAAGTATAGCAAGCTATGATCAAGGAAATACAAAAAGAAATCCACTACATTCAGTAACACATGGGTGGGAAGTGCGTGGTCGTCGATGAACGAAGGACGGTGTCGTCCGCAGCGACTGCGGATAACTGCACCTCAAGCTCAGTAACTCGATAAATCCAGCAACTTCTCATCCTCGCACCCTCCACACATCAAAAGACGCCAACTTATAACTCTAAGTCCGAATCAAATCCTACTTCGCATCCCAACACACCCCAGTCATCCCTCCCAGCGTTCATCGCTACATTTAGCGCTAATGTGTGGGATTGGTTGTTGTGGTAGAGGGTGTGGATGCTGTAGTTGGTTGGGTAGTTTGATGTCGTGGTGAGGAGGGATGTAGAGCCATACGGGACTTGACCTGTTGATAGGTGGAAGGCGTCGTTGTGGTCGTCGTTGTAGGCTACCCGACTTTAGCGACTGTGGCGGTAATCGTCGTTCGTCTTTCGAGCTTGTCTTGATGTTGAGCCTGCGTCAATGACACAGATGAGGCCAAAGCCGGCTGGAACTGCAGTAGTGTTCATCCTGTCGATGGTGGTACTAGCGTTCCCGATACTTGTTGACCGTGCTGCTTCGGACGCAGCGTCCGTTGTTGCGTCTGCATCTTCGACGACTCTATAACGCACACCTAAGCATCACCTCAGAAAAGATTAAGGACGCATAGCTCACCTTCCAACCACGGCTTCCTCGCAACCGTCCCACTTAAACTCGTGCTTGACACCATCATCCCAGATCCCTCGACAATCGATTTAGCGGTATTTATCTGGAAGATGGAGTATTTGTCAGGGGACGCTCCTAGATTTCCGCCCGGAATATTTCTGTCTGGAACTACCCCTCGCGTCAAGCACCCTCTGGAAGCGATTCCACGCGGGATTCACCCTCAGCACATTCGTCGACTCCTGTGGCCGGAAAGTGGGAGGTTTGGTTGGAAACAGTGGTCGCCTGGTGGAGGGTATATGCGCATGTAGTCATAGCGCATGAGTGATGGGTTGTTTAGCACCGGTCAGCTTTCAGAATCATTTCATTGTTTCTCCATTCACTTCCACTTCCTTTGTTTTCATCCTCATTGGTTCGTTCCCCTTTCTTTATTGTTTCCGAGTTCATCAGATCATTGTTCATTTTCCTTTCGGGGTTTACGTTTCCCGTTTCCGGACGGTATATAGTGGGCTCACTCGGGCAGAGGCAATCCAAGTCTTTCTCTTTGGATTTCCCCTCTGCTAGGTGAGATTCCCGTTGCGTGTATATATTTCGTTCATTTATGTATCTTTGGATTTCCCCTCTGCTAGCTCTGTGTGATGTCCGCTCGGCTTCGAGGGTTGCCCTTACAGTATTAGCGTCACATATTATGACGAAAGCAAGTGAAGAGAAAAAGCAGAATGGATAAAAGAGATGAGGACAAACGAGGATGTACAGCAAGAAACGTCACCTCAAACGCCCCGCTACGCGTCCTAATGTCGAACAACCATTCCATTCATCAGGAAACCTGGCAACGGGGTCTAAATTTTATGTAGAACTATGAGTAGCTAGCGACCTTCTACGAAATAAAGGAGCAACTATGCTTGCTATGCTCGCTATGCATTTGCTAGGCCCACCGACCGTTCTCTTGAGGTGTAAGCCACACTTGGAGTCTGCAGCGATCCCATCTCTTTACTTCTTATGGTAGTTCCAGTCAGCAATATTGGGTGCCAGGTGTGTATTAGGCGATACTTAGAACATCCTCTCTAGTCTGACTATTGCAGAATACGTCTCGGATCTCTTACAGTGCCAGACTTGGATGCAATTTGACGTTAAGCACTAGTAGTTCCACATTCAATACACATGAGAAATCTGATTCATTTGGCGGCATAATGAATCACAGCCTCCAGAAGGTTGCTAAAGTTCATTGTTGTTTCTTCAAGTTGAAGGTTTCAGGAAATCACTGATATCCCGAGGTTGGTCGATTTCTTCTAAAGTCGGGGGATGTTCCTTTTGTGAGATGCACTTGGTCAAAGAGAACTAAGAGGCTCGGGACATGGGTTTCGAGGGTAGAAGTAGGTGTCTCTTTTGTAACTATTCCTGTGCTTTTTATACATGAAGAGTTGTGCTCTACTGTTACAGGCTGATCCTAACGAAGGGTTCCGAAGCGTGACCGAAGTAATGGACGAAGTCACACTAAAGAACGAAGGGTTAGAACCGAAGGACTTGGCTTCAACGTTGTAGGTTGCGCCTTCTTGAAATGTACATGTCCTTAATTTGGAACAGATTAGAACCAACAATATAAGAGCGGATTCGAATACCGAAGTTCCGAACGAAGTGTTCAAATGAAGTCTGAACGAAGTCCCAAACGAAGGTAGGACTTCGAAGTAAGATCAAAGGTTCGAGGTGAAGTTCAGAGTTGATCTTTGAAGGTAGTATTCAGTTCGGAGGTAATAGAGGTCTGAAGTATATAGAGGAGAATGAGCACTAGGCTCGAGTATAGGAAGGATATACACTAAGGTCTATAAGGCTTAAGGGGCTAATTTCCGACTGAAGAAAACTAGCTAAGATACATGTACTTATATACTATAAGTCCATGGATGAAAGCGAAAGGAAGTATTACAAATGAATAAGTCAAATGCGGAACAGGGCACAACATAAAGTGATAGAACAATGGGTATATGCGTATCGTCGAATAGCGAAGGTTCAGGGGAATGTATAAACGAATAATGTGAATGATCGAAAAGGTATTACGAACAAATATGCAATACGAATATAAGCGAACAGAAGATATGTCATGAGAACAATAAGCGAACGGAAATATGCCATAAGAAAAGATAAGCGAACGGAAACAATACAAACGAAATGGGAACGAACATGACAAAGTGTCATCTGTCAGAATAGAAGTAGTATTGAGGACCAATTGTGCCAGGTCCAGGGGAAACTAATAATAGTCTTATGGAATAGTGGAGCGGATAGAGTGATAGGACAAAGTATGTGGGCAAAGGTGTTGCCCTCAGGATCAAGAAAGAAGTCGGGATGTGGGCAAAGGGTTTGTTGTGTGAACACAAAGACGAGGTGAGAAGCGAAGTTGAATGAAGTAAGATGTGAAGCTGAACGAAGTCCAAACGAAGCTCTCCAAAGGTATGTGACCTTCTCCAAAGCTTCGTAGAGGTTAAATGAAGTCACGTGTTGTGACACTTGAGCACGGGGCTTAACATCTACTACTAGATCGGGAAAACGGGCAATGGCGCCTAATTTTCCTGTAGCGCTACACAAGCTAGCAAACTTCCATGGAAATAATGCTCTACTATTTTCACTAGCTCTGGCTATGGGCTTTTGAAGAAATTTCGCTGGTTTGAACCATTATGAGCGCCAGGGCTCACATCATGACTTAGCATTGTACCACTACCACATCCTCTGCTCATTCCCCTCAGACTATGTGCACACACTCCTGTTCATACGCCCAGAACAACGTAAGAGTAATTTATTTCCCCCATTAACTCTCGAAGTAACTCAAAGTTGCTCCAGGATGTCAGCAGTCAAGACATTCATGTATCATCACCATCAATGAGTTTAAGCTAACCTTTATCTCTTGGCTGGTCCACATCAAACTGATCCATCTGCAGCAAAGCCTGAACTATTTATTATCAAGTATTCACTCCCTGCTATGTCTTAGAAGAGGTATAATTGGGCTGATACCTACTGGATCTAGAGGTTTATGGACTGGCCTTAGGTATGTATCTTAGTCATGCCCTCTGAGTGTCCTACTTGCCAATTAATATTGCCATTCATATCTTATACAGATGTAAGGGTAATTGCACCATGTATCAGATCACAGCAATAGGCTCAGAAAGTAGGGGAAGAGAACTCGGCAGCAATGGTGGAACTGGGTATGTCTTGATATCTCTCAGATTTTAATGAAGCTGCTCTAATAGATTCCTTGTTTCTGAAAGGATATGTGGTATTATTTGTCTGATGTTTTCAAAATCTGCCTTCCATTTCCCTTGACGTCTACTTCATGGCACCCCTCATGGTTTTGTCAACTGCCATAGTTACTAGCACCTCCTCATGTGTTTAAATATGAAATATATCTCTATTGTTTTCTCCATAAATAACACCGAATTTTGGATAGGAATTATCTATAATACATTACATTCATTAAACATTAATTACCAATCAATATGGTGCTAGTGATGCCTACTGAGACTACAGGCTCTATAGTTCAATGCATAGATGTCCATAGTACCAGTGGCAGCTATGCTAGCGCAAAATGGCACGACTTCTATGGAAGCTATGGAGACTACCATAGTGTACATAAATTACAGAGGCTATGGTCTCTATGGACGCTATATAGCCTCTGTAGTATTTGCCAACTTTCCTGATGTTGAATCTCCTTGAGGGCCCCGCAGAACGAATATGTGTAATTGGAGGGCCCGAGACCGGGCGGGAGCCAGTCGTGGTAGGGTTTGGAGCGTGGGGAGGAAGGCGGCGTTTCCACAAGCCTCGCATCTTAGTCTCTTGTTAAGCGATAAATTGTATTCTCACTAGTGCTACGGCTGTTCGTCCTACTCTACAACCAACCTCATATTCCTACTCCTCGTCGCCCTCACATTCCTCCCCAATAGACTCCAGAGCTTCCATGAATCATCTGAGCAAGCGGCAAAGACGGCGTGGGACTCATAAATGGTGCGTATCGGCTGTATAAGCCTTTATAAGTAACATATATCACGTTGATAATGAGATGGAGGTCACATACACTTTGGCATGCTGGATTGGATGTACGCGCTCGAGGTGAGAAGATGACGCACAGAACTCATAGTAGTACAGTAGGATCCGCGGCCTTGATATCTGAGTAGAGAGGACAATAGGCAACATTGGCAAGAGATCACCAAACGTCTCAGCTTCGGTTATTTCTAGGATTGTGCGTGCTATGTCGAAAGATTAAGTAAGCATAGAACTAAAAGTAAAGTTCTCACGAATATGAATAAACACAAAGCAGCACAGAGCACGAAATAAATACACAGAAAGAACAGGATTGAATGTAAACATGGTTCTATACATAAAAGCCCTCATTCTTAAACGTCAGAGAATTACAAGATCGAGGCAACAAGATATTTCAAAAATGCATGGATGGCAACTGAAAGAAAGCTTAGCAAGCGCCTGTGCATTACAAAACCATAATGAAAGGGAGAATAAAAGTAGCTGTGGGAAAAAAGGCATTATTTTTGTGACAGCGTTAAGGTAAGGGGTGATTACCTCAGGTAATCAGAAATCCCCGAGTCACGCATGATTAATTGATTAATTGATTGATTGATTTCATCCTTTTTTAAAGTTACATTTTCAGGTTGTTTATGACCTACGCAGCAACTATCCTAATTTCAAAACATGGAATGGAAGAGATATAGCAGGTGGAGAAACGAGAAATTTCAGAGTGAAATTTTTTTTCGGAATGCGTGCCCATATCGGAATGGGGTGGTCAGAGCCAGTTGTAAAACAGTAGGAGGTATACTCCTTACGAGCGAATATCAGAGAATAGAAAACTCAAATAAAAAAAAAAGAAAAGAAAAGAAAAGAAAAGAAAAGAAAAGAAAAGAAAAGAAAAGAAAAGAAAAGAAAAGAAAAGAAAAGAAAAGAAAAGAAAAGAAAAGAAAAGAAAAGAAAAGAAAAGAAAAGAAAAGAAAAGAAAAGAAAAGAAAAGAAAAAAAAAGAAAAGAAACATAGCATTCAAACTTAAAATCATAATGGAATAAAAAGAATATGAAAAAGTAGAAGCGACCTCGAGTGTTTGTTTTTGGAATTTTCGTTTTTCCCCTAAAAATCAGAGGAGATGAGAGTGAGAGCGATGACTGGGCATGAGAGGGTAGTGGAACATGTGCTAAGATTGTTGTTGGATATGCCTGACAGGTCCTGTGCGACGAAATCTTCACATTGAACTAGGTGCTTGATAGCATGGATGTAATGGAGGAGACAAATTGTAAAGACTAGGTCTTTACTTTGGTTTAGTTAGATCACCCCTGTGAGTGACTGTTTACAATTAATGTATTCAGCTACTATAAGTACAGGTATAAGTGACAACTGGTTGGCGCTAGTTGCCGACCCAGAACTATATACTATATGATTACATAAGGTACTATATACTTTAGATAATAATATTATGTAACTATGTGGATGCATATATGTGTCCATAGTAGTCCATAAGGACTTAGAGGAATTGACATGAAGTCAATTCATGTGAGGTCTCTTTTCAAAGAGGCGATCTCATTGGCCTGGAGCTGGGAATGAATAGTTACTTCGTTCCATATGGTTTTCATTGCTCGACAGATGAAGTAAGTCAGGGGTGACCCCAGCGTAGCAGCCCAGCCAGTAGGCGAACACACTCTTATTGAGCTTTTGGCTGTGGTGTAGGGCATACCTCGCAGGGACAGGGCTACATAGGAAGGGACTGTCATTCCTCTTCCATCAACCAGCGATCATCTGGTCCCATTTTCCCACCGTGGAGAATATGGATTGAAGCAGGACCTCTGCTTCAGCACCATGGTGCTTGGGCTTAATCAAGTTAAGCCAATACCAAATGTTGGCATCGTTGATGTTGACATGTAAACCTTCTAGCCAAAGGTTTCATTGAATCCCTGAAGAATTCACATTAAATGTCTGGATGACATTCTCCATCCAGTTGGGATCATCATGGTGAGCCACAAGGTCCTTAGGGAGGCCCGACAAGGACCGGGCATACTCATCGGTGCGGAATATGACCGCAGTGTGGTCAGGGGTCTGCTCATGAGGTTGCAGAGCTCTACCTTCAATGTAGAGTCTGCATATATCAGAGTCATGAACATCTGTTTCCATAACCCAGTCAGATGCACCTCGAAGTGCAGGCTGATCCCATCGTTCAGCCCTGACTTTACCCAATGGCTTGGGTAACACTCCTGTTATGGAGACGAGAGGATCAGCGATGATCCTCTTTTGTTTTGCGGAGGTACAAATATCTCCTAGAGCAGGGATGCCTGCTTCCGGAATGCTCTTGCCAGCATTCTTGGTAGTTGTGCTCAGTGGGCGAGCAAGTCTGGTGGGTGGGTGTGACAGAATATCCTGAGGGATTTCCTCAGGTATGGTGGGAAGGCCTGTCAGGTCTTCATTGTCGTCTTCGTCATCAGACACAGGGATATCACTGAGCCAGTATCCATTCTTAGCAGCCCAGTGCACATCTTTTCCATAGAGGGTGTATTCCCTTGGTAATATTCAAGCTCCTCTTGGAGGTGCTTGTTTTCGAGGATGAGTTCCTTGTGATTGGATAATTCGGCAGAATTATCCTTTGTTTCCTGGAGTTGTTTCTCCAAGGATTGAACCTGATCACTCAGGTTCTTGATGGTGGCTCAACAAGAGTCGAGCTTCTCATAAAGCTTGGTAAGCTTGGCTCTACGCTCATCAGCCTTCTTCTTGACTGAGCGGAAGGAGTCTTTGAGGGCATTGTAGTCCTCCAATAGATGATAGTAATTGTCTGGATATCAGCCCAGTTCAGGCCAGGCATCAGCCATGGCCTTGCTGATATCCACCTCAGCAAGGTGGATCTCATATGTCTGCTTGGCGGCCATGCAGTGCAATGCAGATGAGTCGCAGATGGGGCATCCCATCTTGTGCTTAATAGCAATGAATCCAGGGGCAGATTCAATGACCTATTCAGTGGATGTGTCTGAGCGGAATGCTTGGATTGCGGTCATGGGGGCAGTGGATGAGTCCACCTGCATTTGAGCTGATTGCTTGTCATCCATGGTAGTGGATGCTGGTCAGGACATTGTTTAGGGTGTCTTGCAAAATTAAGCCTCACGCTAGGGGGACTTGAATATTTTTATTGGCTTGCTGTGCTTTGGCAAGCTGGCCAGACACCTGGTACCATAGCACCTCAGTTCAGCTTGTTGGCTGAAAGTCATGTGTGATACATGTGATCTCGACGCACTCATTAGTGGTATTGAGGTAATTGCCAGGGGTTATCAATCCCATGAATCTCGAGGTATCTCTTGAGAGCCTGTAATTTGTTGCACTTGTGCAACAGCTCCCAAGTGATGTCACCTAACTTCCACTTGACTTGGAAGTCAATCTTCCCATTATTAGTCCAGCAGTGACCAATAATCTCATTGATGAACCATTCTTGTTCGTTGCTTGTGCCTAGTTCGTACAAGGCGCTCACTTCCCTATTAGGGAAACGTTCATCTTCATATGGAACATCGGGTGTATCCAACATTTCACTAATTCTGGAGGTAATTCCAGACTGACAGTAGACTTATTATTGTCTACCCTAAGGACTTTATAGGGTGCTATGTATTTGGGGACAAGCTTTCACACTTGTCCTTTAGGCATACTCAAGTTTGCCATGGATAAGTAGACATGCTCATCTACTTTGTATATAGGAGGTTCTCTCCTATGCCTATTGGCAAAGTGCATCTGTTCGACACATCTTTCAATTATAGCATCATGGACTGCTATTAGGTTCCACTTCACTTGTTCAGCGAATTGTTGAATACCTCAGTATTTCAAGGTCATAGTTGTTGTGATTGAGATACGGGGCATATACCTGTATATTAATTCGAATGGTGCGAATCCTGTAGTAGCACTAGTGCTACTGTTGATGGCAAATTTTACCATTGGCCATTTTTCGGCCCAATCCTTTGTTGACATCAACAGCTTGGTGCCTAGGAGTCAGTGTAACTCCTTTCAAAATATTGAAGTAAACTTCGAGTCTCTATCAGATATGATAGATGTTGGTAGTCCATGTATGTGGACTAGCTCTTGGAGGTGAATCCATGCTACCTCCTTGGCTGTTATGGTGGTCTTTGTTGGGACCAAGTGAGTCTGAGATGTCAGACAATCTATTATGACTAGTAAATAGTCATGTTTGTTGGACAGGGGTAATGGTCCAACAAAATCCATACTGATGGATTCCCAAGGTTGTCCAGCAATTTGTAGTGTGTATGGAAGCCAGTAGGCTTCTGACTGCTAGACTTAATTGTCTGGCATCTTCCACAGGAGCTGCAGAATGCTTCTACATTGGCTGTCATTGACAACCACCAGAATGATACTTAAATATATTTAAAGGCTTTGAAAGGACCAAAATGTCCTATTGTTTGGTGGGCTTGGTTGATCAGAACTTCGCTGATCTTCCTCGCCTTCCAAAGAGTGTTCTTCGGGACACATACAACTGAACAACCAAGGCCATTCTTAGTCCAAAGGAGCTCATCCTTTAGGGCAAAGCGCGGATGTGCTTTCACATCTTGGAGTACTCTTGCACAGAGAGTATTGTTGGTATATGCAGGTATAAATACCTGCCTCAGGTCGATATCTGTTTTGACTCTTGCTTTGAGCGGCACAGCATCAGTGCCAGACTCTATAGCAAGGACATCATTGCTGTCCTCCAGCTGAGGAAGTACATTGGCTTCCGGTGTAGATGAACTTGGGTTCATTGCATTTGCTTCCAGGGTCCTGTCTTCCTGGATCTCCTGGAGGTGCTGTGACCGTCTCAGGGCATTCACACAGATCTGTACTGCACGTTCTATTTGGAGTGTATCTCCCTCTGGATCAAGTTTTTGATCCATATCAACGAGTCTTGTTTGTCACATTGATCTGTTAGCAGATCAAGTTCATGGTAACATGATAATGCATCTGCTACTCAATTGTGTTCCCTGGGAATGTGTAATGTCTCGTAATTAAAACAAGACAGAAACTGCATCCATCACACTTGTCATGGTGATAGCTGTGGTGCAGTCTAGAAATAAGACAGGCCCGCATTGTCTGTTATGAGGATGAACTTTCATCCTAACAATTTATCTTGCCATTTGGCAAGGCCTTGATGGCAGCAAGGGTTTCTTGCTCAGGCACAGTATAGTTATGCTGTGCCGTATTGAGCTTCCTCAATAGGAAGCCAGCTGGGCGACAAGTTTCCCAGTCTTTGCCTTGGCCGTACATGGCACCAACGCCCGACTGACATCCATCAGTAATAACCCATATGCGTTCATCCAGTTCAGGATTGATAAGCTTAAGTATAGGTGATCTACATGCCAGCAGCTTTATCTGCTGGAAGCACTTCTCATATAGAGGAGTCCACAGGAATTTCCTGTTATTTTGAGCAGCAGCTGAAAGCAACATACTATATGCTGATATATCTGGCATGAACTGTGCCAGATACTGGACTAAGCCCAGAAATTGTTGTATGTCTTTATACATCCTGGGAGTGTGCCATTTATGAACCACTTGCATTTTATCCATGTCTGCATGGATACCTTTGTCATCAATGATATGGCCTAAGCAGTCCATATGTTCAGAGTAAAGGTCGGCTTTACTTGGTGAGAGAAACAATTGGGATTCTCTCAGGGTTGTGAAGACCTTTCCGAGGTGTTCCTCATGATCCTTGATTGTATTTGAGAATATGAAAATGTAAACATGGACGAATAGGCCAATATGTGGCCTAAATATAGTGGTCATCAACTGCTAAAATGTGGAAGGAGCATTACAGTCTCCTTGTTGCATAACTTGGCTCTTAAACGTGCCATAAATCATCGAAAATGTAGTTTTATCGACGTCTTCAGGGACTACCCTGATTTGCTTGTATGCTTCTGACATATCGGGTTTTGAGTGATATTTCGCTTGTATGACATCATTTCGAATGAGGTCCATATCCAGAAAGGGTGTGACATCCCTTTCAGTATTTGTGTTCTGAAGTCGCAAATCAAATACTGTTCTCAGTATTTCTTTCAATTTCTTGAAAATGCAGAGCATCGGTACAGCTTGCGATGCTGAGGTTGGTTGCCACCAACCAGCTGAAAGATAGTGGTCTATCTTAGCATGTAACTGAGGTCGC
This sequence comes from Sphaerobolus stellatus SS14, assembly GCA_000827215.1. NCBI lineage: Eukaryota > Fungi > Basidiomycota > Agaricomycetes > Geastrales > Sphaerobolaceae > Sphaerobolus > Sphaerobolus stellatus. Next base: position 26,976 of record KN837411.1, on the reverse strand, counting down.
AATGCCTCAGGACATTTGGGTAAGCGATAATTAAATCATTTATTGGGATCAATCAATTTGATCCTATGATTTACTTCATGCATTGGGGGTAGTTCCAATGGGATTTCACTGAATAAATCAGCATATTTTTCCTTCCATTGGGAGTGAAGATGACCAAAGTCATTTTTAGTAAGTGGTATGCTTACTCGTGTAGAAGAAATAATTCTTCTTTCTTTTCAATTGAACATTTCAATCCCACTAGTAGGGGCTATAGCCCTACTTGGAACCTTAATAGGTTCCTGTAGCCTTGATTGGCGTAGTCTTCTATTATTTGAACATTAGTTTTGAAAAGAATGACTAGGAGTAGTCTCCATGTCTACAAGGATATGGTTGTCATCCTCTATATCGTTGTCTTTGACAATATTATGGAGGTTGTCCTCATCATTGACCTCCTCAAGCAAGACTCCAGCTCAATTCTGACCATTGAGTGACATTCTATAGTCACTCTTACTTACAGTAGCTTTCATACTGTACAAGTTATCTTTATGATGGACTAGATATCCATCCTTGATAACTATATTGTCATAGTAATTTATGACATTTGTATCAGTGTCTAGTGCACTGTTAATGTCTATAATGACATTCTAGACGTCTTTGTTGCATACATAAGGCTTGTCCATGTATATGCACCAAAGCATGTCTAAGGGTCGTTTGATACAACCACAATAGGGTAGCATATATGCTACCAAGCTTATGAGCATTTTTAGTTCCTCCCGTGTCTGGGGAGCTGGAACAACTAGTAGTGTGTTCCTAACCATCTCGAAGGATTTCCCCTTCGTCCTTATAGATAGTTGTTCAACTATCAGTTCAAGAGGCTTTTCCTCTTGCTGTGTCACCTTATTAATCGACATTCCATGGACCTTGACCTCTTCCGAGGTCAGCCATACTGATAGATCATTGTCTATTGTTTCTCCATTGATCACAATGAATCCTAGGTCATTAAAGTCTATGTTGGCCTTGATTGCCTTAGAAAAGAAGTTCCTAACATAAAATCATAGTAATCGATGTTAGCGATATCAAACGTTTCAGTGTACATTCGCTGTCCTATGGTAATGTCCATGGTTACAGTATAGTAGAGTTTCACTCTACTCCCTTGGAATGCCTGTTGTATTCCAATAGGCTCCGACAGTTTATGCATGCGAAGCCCTATTGCTCGTGCAAATTCTGAGGACATTATGATGCCTTCACAACCACTGTTGAATAGACAGCGGGCCTTGGTACCTCCTACTAGGAAGTACCCTGCAATTGTTAATAGATCGTGTTTAGACCGAGCAGGTCTATTGGTCTTCATTTTGACCATATGATCATAGAGGGGTTCTCCCTCTTTGGCTATTTTAGCCTCTCTGGCATTCGCCAGTCCAATGGGTACAACTGCAGCAATTCTTGCTAGGTCATGGCTATATATCTGACTGAGTTTACTTGGTGATGCTGTTCATCATCAGACCAGTCGAATTCACTGGGTTTGCTGCTCCAGCTGCGTTGATCTTCAGAAAGCTCCAGCTGATTATCATACTCATCATTACGATATCCATCCTCATCAAGATGTTCATCATCAATGTTGTCATTGATGTCAAGGTCAGCATTATCGACCTGTCCCTCAGGAGAGTCCTCTACATGGACAGCTCCTATGCAGCGGGCCCTGATGGGCTCAGGACAGTTGGGCTTGATGTGGCCCGACTTGCCACAATTATAGCATTCAATGCTATTATGGGACAATTCATGATTCATCTGCTGTCTATCATGGATAGGTGGTCAGCCCCACCAGGGGCAGTCAATGAGTTTCTATTAACTCCAGAGGGGCCAGAGGTGATTGATGGTCCCTTATTGATCTCACCCAATTTGGGTGAATCAGCACGATTCTTGGTCCTATCAGGACCATTATTCCTAGGCTTGTGCCTAGCATTGGACGATACATTATTGTCCTGTCAACTATTATTAGTTGTTGGTTCGCTATTGTGAACCCCAATATCATAGCGATTAGTGTCTTCATGTTTAACCACTTTCAGATACAATTTATGTATTGCCTTTTTCTCAGGGTCATACCCTGCACGTAATAGCAGGGATCGCAACCCTGGTTGTAGGTTATCTACGAACTTCTTGCAAAGTGAGTACACGTCAGGTCGTTGGACCATTTGAGATGCATGTAGTTCAAGTTCTGTAGTGAACTCTTGCACACTAAGTGTTCCCTGTTTCATCAAATCAAAATTGTTAGATGCCACTGTCAGGGGACTCTCAAAATATTCCTGGTAATATTCATCCACTCATTTATTATTTAAATGAGGCAACAACTCGACAAGCCATTAATTCAGATTAGAAGACCCAGACACTGCCAGGACCTCAGGGATGGATGGAATGATGGGTGCTTACATAAGCACTAGTGGAGCGCAGGGTTTGATGGAGGGTTCTGACAGGTGACAGGCAGTGACAGTTCTTATTTGATGTGATGTTGTGTTCCTATTGGCTGTTATCTCTTATCTCTTATCTGGGCTGTGCTTATCTTGTATATAGTGCTCCCTAGCTTGGGGGACTCCTTAGACTTTTCTCTTTGGATATCCCCTCTGCTAGGTGAGTTATCCTTTGTATTTGTTGTATTGTATATTATTGACTTTGGATATCCCCTCTGTTAGTCTGCATAGGTATTGCAGGTGCTCTTAGGGTTGCCCTTACAGCCTTATGTCTTGCCAATGATGGAGTATACTGGCCATATAGGCCAGTCATGACTTGTTCCAAGTCCATTGGAGTACCTTGGTACTTTCTGGGTTCAGCTGTTTTGTCAAACCATTCAAGGGCTTTGCCCTCTAATCTTGTTCCTAGGAATGACACCTGATACTTATATGCATCAGGTCCTAGCATGCTATGCATGTCTAGCCATCGTAGGAGACCTTTGATAAAGGTCTCAAGAGCTTCGAAGCTCTGTTCCCCGCTATACTTGTTGGGGGGAGTTACTTTAACTCCAGCTTTGGCCAATGGAGATTTCTCCATTGTGGTATGGTTGTTTTGGTCAAGCATATACTTGATCATTCGTACAAGAGTATTATCACTCTTGTTATTGGACATATCTAGTATGTCCCTCTCATCCAGATGCTGGAAGGGTATGGACCCTTCCCAAGGATTCCTGACAGTGGTCTCACTGTCAGTGTCCTTATCTTCGATGCTATCAAAGGGAGCATATTGTATGCTCTTACAGGAGATATCCCGTATCTCTTCTTCCCTAGCATTCTCACTAGGGGGGATCAATGGATGTCAATCTTGCAGATTTAATAATCCGGCTTTACTCAATCTGAGTAATCACTCGTACTCCATACGAGTGCTCCTGGCTGCTGTTGCCGCCTGGTTAAGGTGGTCTGCTTTACCAAGTGCATGCTTGGTACCAGATCTATTATTTGATCGAGCAGTTGATTGTATCAACTCAGGCTCAATGTTAGGTTGACCATTCGTTGATTCTTCATCAACATGGCTATTTGACCAGTTGATTGGTCGTTCAGAATGAGGATCAATTTCCTCATTATTAGGATCCCTGGTAGGATCCCTAGGGTGAATACTTGACTTGCCCTTGGCAATCATCAGGTATTTCTCCCTGATCGCGATTAATCATGTTCACAAGGTTCTAGTCCTTGCCTCGAGAGCATTATTGCTCTCATTGGTTTTTTCCAATAATTGAGCTGCTTGACGGCTCATGTTGTGGATGGATTTTACTTCATCCATGTGCTCGTTGATTGTATCAAGTATCTCTTGGATTTGGTCAACAAGCACCAATTCCTCAGGGTCTGGATCAGCCAAATCCGATCATTCACTTGGCTCAGGATCATCTGAGCTTTTTCCCAGGGGTGGGTATCTGTCTCTCCCAGTCTGTTTGGGGGTCTGATGGTAATCCTCAGACTCTTCCAGTTCACTTGCTGTTTTGGCGAGCGGGTTGTCGACACAGGTGCTTCATGTGATAGGACAAATAATATTCATCTGAGATGGCTGATGCCATCTGGCTGGGATCCTTGCCAGGATCTAGGGTGGGCTTGTTCCCACCTATGACATTGGAAGTGCTGCCACTGTCAGCGGTATCACTGGTCCCTGCAGGGACCTTGTCAATGGTTTTCTTCTTTGGGGCCATTGGAACAAAGGTTTGTTCCAGATATTCATAGTGAATAGCTTTTGATGTATAAGTCAAAAAAGTGTAAAGACTAGGTCTTTACTTTGGTTTAGTTAGATCACACCTGTGAGTGACTGTTTACAGTTAATGTATTCAGCTACTATAAGTACAGGTATAAGTGACAACTGGTTGGCACTAGTCACTGACCCAGAACTATATACTATATGATTACATAAGGTACTATATACTTTAGTTAATAATATTATGTAACTATGTGGACGCATATATGTGTCCATAGTAGTCCATAAGGACTTAGAGGAATTGATGCGAAGTCAATTCATGGTATGTACAGATATATACGAGACGCATATATGCGTCTAAGTAAAGTCTGAGGTGACTTTGTATGAGGGTGTAAATAATCCCTTACACAAATGGTGAACTTCGGGGTGCCTAATAGTGTGCGGAGGTTCAAAGGGTTGTATTGGCTGAGTGAGAGGAGTAAGACATGTTGATTGTTGTATCACCTGCAATGAAGGAGGAAGTGGGTGGCCAATTCTTCCACCTAGCAATGAGAGTATTTCGGAGAGTTGACAGCGTTGATTTTGTGAAGGTAACTGTTGAGACCAATGAAGCCTATCCTCAACTGTGTGATGATGTTGCAGGACCTTCTTGGCACACTTTTGTAGAATCTGAGGACATGTTTCAATGGTGGCCACTTGTTGAAAGCCCTCATCTTGTGTGCATGCTTGGACTCTTGCCATATGAATAACCATCTCTTGTTGACCTCCGCCTTGTGCTGTGCCTTAAGACCTGCGATGCGGGTAGGGATCAAATGCAGTAGCTGGAGTTGCTTGCTGTATCCTGACTCGATGTGTGAGGTTTCCACTGCCAGCTTCGCCGCTTTCTCATTCCCCTCAATCCATTTGTGACCCAGTACCCACACAATGCCCAGTGTTTTGTGTCACTTCCTTCATTGTAGCATTTGAAGATGTTCCCGGAAGGTAGCTGCCAACCACCACCCTGGTTTTCAACCCAAGGTCTCTCATACTTGAGATGGCTGCTTGGTTATCCAGCAGGATCACTGCTTGTGCGAGCCTTGGTGCCCTCTGGATGATGTTCAGTCCCAGAATTGCTCCCACCAACTCTCCTTCAAAAACCGTGTGCTCCATCAGAGGACCCAAATGGAGTTTTCTCATCATCCACTCCCCATCCCATCCCTGTGCAACAGCTGCCGCTCCTACCCCTCTTTCATACCCTGATCCATCCGTGTACATGCAGACGTGGTCCCGATACCCTTCCACTATCTCCTTCACATCCTCTCTACTCTTAGCAATGTAGAACCGAACCATTCTGCCCAGCTTGTCAAATGATGCCGATGTTACTGTGGGGTCAATTGTTTCAATGTTCCTGATGGTCAGGAATGCTTGGAACAACAAGTGGAGTGCTGAATTATGGAAATGAGGGACCAACCAGAGGCATTGATTGACATAGTGTGTCAGGGGGTTGGGATGGTGGAAGAGCTGCAAGCCTGCACACCACCCCGAAACACACCTGGTTGAGCTTCAAATGTATCGGCACTCAGTGAGCATGATACTCCAAAATGTCTGTTGCTGTCATCTTGAAGCTGCCTGTTATCCTTCTTGCCATCATCCTCTGAACCCTTCCCAGCAGTGTTGCAAAGCTTTCCCTGCCTCCTCTCACTACCCTCCACCTCCACCACTGGCTGATACTACACCTCCAAAGCATATACCATCCTTGGGAAGACTGGTCTGTGACTAGTTGGTACTTACATAATAATCATAATGACATGACTGGCATTGCCATAATGGGCCAGGTGACCACAGATGGCCGTCTAATGGCTACTGCCAATATAAGCTGATCGTCCACTCACCATGAACTCACCATGAGCTCACCACAAACTATCAGACTGACCATTGACCAACCATTCATCCACCACCTCAGTCCGTTTTAATGATACCAATTATAATACTCTTTTACTACTTATGTATCCCTTTATCCACTCCCAGAAAACAATAAGCATTGTAATATTAAAGAATATAATAATGAAACACTGTATTGGAATCATCCTAATTATTCAATGATATTGTTATCTTATAGATTATTATTATCGGGAGTACAATGCTGCAACTTCAGGAACCCACACCAGCCACAGTGAACAGAGGTTGAGACTCAAATAATCATTGCACAAGAGAAGGAAGCAGGTGATAGAGCATAGAACAAGATGCAATATGTGTACTAGATCTGAGACAAAGATGCAGCAGATAGCAACAGGGAAAAAGACTAGAGGGTCAAGTTGCACTAAGGGTCAAGAGACGTAACCAGTGTTGGACTAGCATGTGATGAGATTATTCTTGACCTGGGATAACAGCAGTGAAGTCGATGTAAGGAGTGAGGCTGGACTGAAGTAGAGATGATCTGAAGATAAGAAGCTGCAAGGAAATTCAATGACTTGGAGCCCTCAGTCAGGGGTGATTTGAGGACAGCAACATTCATATTGCCTTCATGTTTGAGTTTGAAGCTTGAAATTAAAGTGGGCATTGAGGTGAGAGAGAGAGAGATATGTGGAAGTGGAAATGGTGAAGTGGAAATGGAAAGAAGTTGATAGCATGCACCAAGTCTGATGGTGCCTTTAAGTATTCCAGAGTCACATGAGATGCGAAACAATCTGACTCAGAGTCTTGGTGGTCAGCAACTCCACCCAAATTCAAGCTCTGACCCAGGTATTTCCCACTGACTCTGTCATGCAAGTTATGACGTCAAGGTTATTTGTGCTGCCACAGGAACATGAAAATTAGGCCACCATGTGGATAATTCGTATTTTATGTAATATATTGATGATTTTGAGACAACCTACACCAGTTCCGAACTCAATGCTTGCTGCATAGTAAATAGACTCTCAAAACATTGTATGTATCCCCCTTCTTATGTCAAGATGCAGCTTTAAACATCAATCCCAGAAAGATCCCATTGTCAGTTTGATTTTCCTTGTGTCCTAGCAGCACAACTCATTTCAACATGTCAGATAGCATCAAGGAGGTAAGCGCCCAACATGGAATCTAATTAAACATACTGTCAAGACCTGATCCTGATATCCTCCTCGGACCCCAATATGTTATTCATCTTTGATTTCCTTTGGACTGCGTTATTTTATTCATCTTTGATTTCAGTCTTAGTCTCATGTTTCTGTTCACATTCTATTTGATGTCGGACCTCCGACTTTACTTTCATTCTTATTGTTCATTCTTTATTTTCGGATCTCCGTCTTTCTTATCTCGCTTATCTCTCATCGATGCCAAGCATCATTTATGATTTCACATGTTTATGTTCCACATGACTCTTACGTTATATTCTCATCAGCCTCCAATTTATGTTATCGCCAGCCAACCACACTCATTTGTATTTCTCTTTTATCTGTTCCATCTCCGTGACCCTGACTATTTCCCCATTTATCCTCAGACTCCATTTAGTATAAATAGTCCCAATTGTATTATGGTTGGACAGTCAGAAATCCACTTCGTTTATCTGTTAACTCATTCCGGTCTCCATCTGTTTTCTCTCTTCATGTTCCACTACACTTGGCCTCCGAGTATCTCACAACCGAATTGTCTGTGACAACCATCAGACTCCGAACCTCTGTTCATTTGGACTTCATCCTGAAATAAGGACAACACATACGGTTAAGGGCACAACATATAAGTTGAAGCCAAGTCCTTTCAGTTATATCATCCGGACTCCGAATTACTTACTTCGTTCCACTATATCCAGAGTCCGAAGTCGCTCCTAGATATCAGGACGTAACACATACCTTCAATGTGTTGTGTCACATCTTCTGGAACTGCAGGACAGTTTGGGATGTGTCCTATGGGCTATTCCATAGAGAATGCCTTCAAACGTCGCAAAAGAACACAACCCAAGGCTAAAAAAGTGCAAACAGAGTGTCTCCGTTCCATTCCTGTCTTCTGACCATCTGGACCTCAATTCCAATAAGGAGAACCAGGCACCAAATGGTCAGATACTCCGAAATTGAATTTGTAAATTAACAGATGCTGTAAATCCCCACATTAATGATATGAAGAAGTCAATACGACACAAGAAGCTCGCAAAGTTATGGTTATTGGAGGTGAGGCAGACAAATATGTGTCTAGAAGAAGAATGTCAAGAAGCAATTGTGGCATCCGAATGGATACAGAATGAGACATGAGGCTTATTGGAGAGACTGTGCTTAGAGAGTGCTTCTATATCAAGGAGGCTATGCAATGCTGAGATTGCATTGAGGAAATATAGCACTCAACTCTCAAAATTGAAGGAGAATTGCACCCTGAAAGCTCACATAGTTCACCTTTTTGAAACAGAAGCAAAGAACTGTGGAGCGGGCCTTGGTGAACAGCACAAAGCACAGGGATGTCCTTAAATCCAACGGAGTCATTACTGATGAGGCTAGGGGATTAATATGTGATTTGATGGCACATGGAGTTAGACCTGAAAACATCTACCCTGTTATCAGGTTGGTAACTGACACATGTGGAGTTGAAGTAGAGGGCTCTTGTAATGCACGAACTGCCACCAGGGTCATGGTGGAGGCCACTCCCACTGATGATATGCAAACAATGGAAGCAGTCAAAAATGCAGAAGGTACATCCAACATTCTCTGCAAATAGCATAATTGTGATGTAATAACTATATTAGCCATTAGATTCTGTGGTGATGGAACAACAATTTGAGACATAACAAATGAGTCCCGTACTCTGCATATTATTCAGAAAGATGGAACCTGGATAAGAATTTCCTTGAGTGTGCATTCTGCAGTCAATCATACAGCGGAGACCCAGCTTAATGGACTCAAAGGACAAGTCCATGATATGGTCTCCACATATAATGATTCTTTGAAGGGTACTGAATGGCTGAATGACTCGGAGCCACTATTTGTGGCAGGTGTCGAAAAGGCAGAGGGCAGTAGAATGAACCGGTGAGGGAAGCAAAGACATGCTGCAGAGCTCCATGACAGGCATGAGATATGAAGTATTCAGCACATGGAGAGAAACAATGTACATGAGGATAACCCCCATATGAAAGTGGTCATTCAAATTCAGTGTTCACATCCTGGTGAAGTATGTTGAGATCAGCCTCATAAGGGTTAGACAAGCTGGTAGAGGGTGGCGCAATGGACCTGTGTAATTGTGTGCTGATGGACATGTATTGCAAAAATCTAATGAACAATGTCTGATATCTGATTTCATTGAGTAAAACAAGATCCAATAAAAGATAATGTACTCACATAATACAACAAATTCACCTCATCCTAACCTTGTTGATTGAATCCTCCAACCCTAATCCTCTTATATAAAGCGGATTCTGAGACGAGTAGTGTGTCTATTTGGCAAATGACTTCCATCAGATAAATATTCCATAGTCAAGTATGTGCAAGAATATAGAAGACAGCATCTTGATGGCCAGAAAACAGCTCGTCATGAATACAGGATTACCTCGTAAATTACAAAGAGTCCACAAATTCTCTGAGGCAGGGGCTGCTGGGCAAACTAAAGGATGGATCAACTGTTTAGGATGATGAGGAAAAAACGTGTACATACCTGAGTTAATGTCCTACCCTAGTATCCATTCCAGATGAGGGAACACATGGCGGAATAGTTTCAAGTAATTTTGGACATTTACTTGTGTTTGATATGCCCAATATTGGCCCTCCGTCCTCGAGACTTGAGCTTGGTGTTGCGGAAATGATTGAATAGGATATTGTGAAGAGGCCATAGCAGGCTTCAATCCTATCTGGGTGGTTTGGAACCTGCAAAATAGTGAGATTCACCGACGAAAAGCGGAAAGGACTTACCATGGAGGGTGGCTTCATCAAGCGACATGAGGACCTTGCGACTCAATCCGATTCCATCTAATACGAGAGGATGCTGGTTAAACATCAGGATATATATGAAAGCTTCAGTCTCTGTAAGTGCTTCACTAAACTGTGCCTCAAGGAGGATGAAAGAGAGCTGTGGCATGACGAGATGGACGTCATGAATCCACATTGGGACTCAAGAGATATGTTTGATATAAGCTGCCTGGACGCCTGTAAGACATATGGCAATATCAATTTAAATGAGAGGAATGGAGACGTACGTGGAGGAAGGTCTTCTGTGTCCATGACACAATGTTGCTGCGCATTGGGACATCGTGCGCTCTTGGCAACGCTGTCTTTGTGTAGCCTATTTCTCTCCATTTCGAGTATATCCATACCTTCATATTGACACCTCCTATTCACCCTGACCTCCTAGACAGCACAACCATTCCAAAGCTTGACCTTCGTGTCCGAATTGTCTCCCTAGACTCTGGGCTAAAAATTCCTGTACATGTGCAATCTATCGGATACAAGCTCAATCGGTCACTGTTAGGATCTGGGGCTGATTGGTTTGTTCAAGACAGATAAACCTAGGGAAAGGATTGACCAATGGTGACCAATCTGTTACTCAACTACTCTTTCTGTTTACTTTAGAGATACTCTGAAGTAAGGTGTTTCAAGCTCCAGCGCTCCGCTTTTGCTTTGAGGTATGAGAGCTCCAGTGATACACTTTTGCTTCAAAGGGTTAAGCTCCAGTGATACACTTTTGCTTCAAGGTGTAGAAAGGTTGGTTAAGTGGTAGATAGGTGTCCTCCTCATATCTCTACTTAGTGTTTATATACAGGAAGGTCACAGGGACTGTGACCTTTGGTTCCTAGTCTAAATTAGCTAAAGAACGAAGCTAATTAATGATCTTGGCAGGAATGGTAAAATGACACAAAGGGAAGAGATAAAAGGGGAAGCCAAGGAAAGGCTAGAAGGCGATCAGTGCTAAAGGAGAGTGGCCATTGATGCTAAGTAATGTAGTGATCGATGCTAGTGGGATTTGGACTAAAGGGGATATAGCAATTGATGCTAGTAGGAATATGAAATAGTGATCGATGCTAGCAATATGCAATAGTGATTGATACTAAGGAAAGGATTGATAGGACTTGGCATTGATCCAGTGGAAGGTGTCTGTCTTGATGAAGGAAGCTTAGTAAGGAGCTGTGAGGGGTTGTACAACTAGCATATATGCGCATATACATAGCAGTCGCATGTCGAGATATTCTGATATGAAGGTAATACTTACACAAATCCATATATCCCAATATTTCAAGAGAACAGTCGCTCAGACATCGAGCTCGTCCACAGGCTGATTCAGACTGATGGGTTTGATTGCAGGGTGGGCTGCTCCTACAGCGGATATGGAGCCTGAAGGCATTGAGAGGATGTAGTAGAAAATATCGGATGAGGAGCATTGGTCCGTTGCGTTGCTTCCAATGGCAGCTGTGTGAGACGGCACTGCAAGAACGAGTGGCTGTGTCCTTGTGTAATGAGTTAAAGTTAGAATACTTAGTGAATGAATGTTTCCACGAGAATATAGATTTTTCAAGTGAGTATAGAACTGGGGGAATCCAACTATCTTTTGAGTGAGAAAGCTAAGACTAAAGTACGATACAGGAGTTTTAGCTATTTATACTAATTGGGATTCGAGCACTTAAGTGTGACTGTAATATGTCATGCGAGTCTGTGAGTATGGGTGTTGGTAAGTGCTTCCTTACACCTCGTGAGGTCATCAGAACGGCGCTCTTCCACCTCCCTACTGCTGTTCCCACTGCCTCGAAGAGTCCATTCAGTGAGAGTGCAATGTCTGAAAATTTCTGTCATCATTTACATCACATCTAGACTCACGTTCACCCAACGTGCCTCCATTTAGCCGCGCAATGTCAAGGTGCAACGATGCAGTTATGGTGCGTTTATGACGCAGTTTCCTTATCTTTTGGGTCATCCCAATGTCTCACACAGGTAGACTATAATTCAAATTGCTGGCTCAGTGTTACTCAATAGTGAAGATCAAAGACGACTACTTAGGGGAATTCGGCTGACCCCTCGGATTCGGCATTCTCGAGATTTGCTGCAGCGGAAATTTGGTGAGCATTTCTTTAGTCCTTTTATATTTCCGATAATTTATACATTCTTTCAATTTTTTTTTGCCTGTGCTTTCATCCATTTTCAACAGACAACACGTGATACTAGGAATTGGACATCCATCCTGCCTCCAATATTTTTGCTGTTCCAATTACAAGGTGTTGTTGCCCACTCGCATCTCCGACTCCTTTCATTTCAACGGTCTCTTTCTCATTCCATATTCCATATTGATCGATTCTCCATCTCAAAACATGGAAGTCGATGGGAAATACATGCCAGTCGACAGAAACCCGACTTTTGAGGTAATGACTGACGAAGTCTTGGATTATCGAGGGTCTTCACGGTATCTGAGGGAGAGCGTTAATACGCTAGTCATTCGAGCAGGTTGACCGTTAGCTTTGGTAACGCGTAAAGAACAACGTGAATGTCCGAGATCGCATCTACTTTCGACAACGACGATCGAAAGGAGAGGATAATTTGAGACTCCGCTTGCTGACTAACCACAGTGCTGGTTGTTATCACCGTCCTCCACAGGTTGACATCGGTCGCATCATCGTCAATAGGGATCTCGACAATCCCCTGTAGGCGTTCGTTTGACCGGCATCATCTGGTGGACCTTCGAGCTCATTCCTTCGATATCGTTCCTCAAGGCCTCAATCTCCTTCGTGCGGCGGTTGATCTACATGTTGGCTATCTGTGGACGCATATACATGCACTCGGGTAGCGAAAAAAGATTAGAATCACAAGAGCGAAGGTGAATGATAGGTTCCAAGCTCTCAACGTCGACTCATCGGCCGCTCTTCCACCGTACCTCCGCCAGTCATCTCATCTCTACCCGCCCAAACAAAGCAGTATAACCCGCTCGTTACTTGACCGGATGTTTGGACCACTGGATTCCCTCGATGACTGTTCATGATACCGCGGCGAGCGGCCGCATATTGAAGTCACACGCAATCTCCGTCTCCGTCTCCAACTGTCATTCATCCAACCATACGTTGGGCCTAAATCACACCGTAGTTGGTTATTGCTTCTTGTTGTTTCAAACTATGGTCGAAGTTGTTTTGTATGTGGGATGGTTATACTCAAGGGGATGGATAACCACCAGACATCCTCGAAGGACTTGCGTCTAATCTGACGTCTGGTTGTTATCGGGTTGGATTTAAACATGTTATTGGGTCGTTACAAGTTGATTGTCCTTTGACAAGTTTAACTGAAGGTCCTTGAACGATTTCCAGACGCCTCCCGTCTTATCCACTTCGCCGCTGTCTTAACTTTCACCAGCGTTGTCGTGGCCGCTGTTCCATGATCTTCCCTACAGTAATCGCCTTCGTCTCCACCCAAATAAAGGAGGAACGTTTATCACTGGTTAACCGCGTATTTGGAAAGGGGGATCGCACGTGGGACTGTTAGTCGAAGGTTTCGAGGTCGCGCATCCAAGTCGCATGCAATATCGTCCGCCACTCATCCTACCTATCTACCTACCTACCCATTCAATGGTTGAGGGCTGGCATGTATAGCAACATCAGCATCTCAAACAGAGCCTAATGAGATTAAATGGGAAGAAAGGGAAGAAAGGAAATAAAGGGAAGGTGCGGAGGAAAGGAACGAAAAGGGAGGGAAATGACAATACACGAAACAATAAAAGATCTGACACATCAGCGATAGAGGAAGCGCGAAGGAGGAAAAGAGAGGGAAAGGACAATACACGAAACAATGAAAGATTTGACACATCAGTGATAGAGGAAGCGCGAAGGAGAAAAAGTAAAGGAAAGGACAATACACGAAACAATGAAAGATTTGACACATCAGCGATAGAGGAAGCACGAAGGAGGGAAAGAGAGGGAAAGGACAATACACGAAACAATGAAAGATTTGACACATCAGTGATAGAGGAAGCACGAAGGAGGAAAAGGAAAGGAAAGGACAATACAGGAAACAAGGAAAGATTTAACACATCAGCGATAGAGGAAGCACGAAGGAGGGAAAGAGAGGGAAAGGACAATACACGAAACAATGAAAGATTTGACACATCAGCGATAGAGGAAGCACGAAGAAGCCGTATCGAAAACGAGCACGTCGATCGAGCAAGCATCAGCGATGGTGGCAGGCGAAGGGGGCAGGAGATCGCAGCACCATGAGCGCGACGGCGGATGCTACAAAGATCGCATAATGTGGATTCAGTGTGTAGTAAATAGCGTAGTACCCGCGCATGGAGAAATATGCGCCGGAAGACAAATGTTGTTTGCACTTGGAATGCTTGGCGTTGTCACCAGTGCTTAGGCAAAGAATTTGATGTGCAAAAACACAAGATACCTGTCTCACAACCATCACTATCTGCAGTGCTTACTCTCCATTATTGTACTCAACTCAGTCTCCCGATTTTGCCCCATCCAGGCACTGCGTCGAAAGAAAGAAAGCTATAGGACTGAACTACCATTTCAGGGCATCACAGCATGCTTGTATTAAGACAGATTGTTAGGGATCCGAATGAAATACGGTGTGTATTGTGTACTTCGGGATGGCTCGCATGACTTTGGGAGTGTGTCGTCCCATACTTTTTACTCTGTAGTGTCGAAAATAACATCATAGATTAGATCATCAATTCGTAACACGATCTGAGAGACCTGTTACATATAATGACGGATGTGATGAGTATGAGAACAGGAACCACACTTATATATATTCTATTGATTTGATCTGGGGATGGATAAGCCTGCTGCATTCAGATATATAAGAGAGCAAGAAGTCCGGGTAGCAGTCTCATTAGCTACCCTGCACTATTCCTTTTCTATGTCTACTATATCTATCACTGAATTGACACAGGAATACTTCTATGTGTATGTCTGCGTGAATCCCTTTTCACATTCATGCTCCTGACAATACTCATTGTAGGAGAGTAGTCAGCTATGCCAATATGGCTGCACTGGGTAATTCCTCATTATATTCCAAATATATATCACAAATCTTATAAATATTCAAAGCTTTGATAGTCTATGATACCCTTCTAACATTAGAAGATGAAATCACTCTCATATGGAGGAAAAAGTTTGGCCTGGGTTCAATCCTATACATTCTAGCACGATACTGCACTGTGTCACAAATAGGCCTTGTATGGTACATTAACATTCTAAATTATGAAGGAATTCTCTCCATAAAGGTATGTCATTTTATCTTAAGTCTTTAATTTCATAGAGCATAAAATAATCTCCTTTTAGTGGGTGAATGTAGTCATTGAATAGTGAGAATGACAGATCAAAGAATATTTGAAATTAGGATGTCAGAAATCCTATTTGGGTTAACCACTATTATTGAGGTTGGAGCTGCAACTGCCATCCAAGGTAGGTCAAAATGGTTGGCATTTGCTTTCAAAGTCTAATATACCACATTCAGCTTTGCTAATAGGAAGAGCATATGCTGTTTCAGGAGGGAACTCATTTATAGCAGCTGGCTTAGGTCTAATCATTGTGTTGTATAATGGGCTTGCCATTGTATGTTTTTTTTTTTTTTTTGTTTCCAAGTGCTAGACCTACACTAACATTGAATCTCTAGAGCTATTCTGGGGTAGCTTTAGTCCATTCTCTTTTTCCTACAAGTTTAGTCTTCACTCTGTAGGTTCTGCAATTCTGCAAGCTGAGATAAAGTATTAACGTACAACTAGAAGTAGCAAACTACTACTGTACTGCAACAACTGATACTGATAGTACTCTCCAGGTTCTGCATCATCTGTTACTGCCCTGATATTAGATGGTACAGTCATGGCAATTACAGCAAATTTTGCATAGACATCCAGCAAACAGCTGCAAAACATGTTTGGTACCAGGCAATCTTTAACTGTAATCTTCCTGCAGCAAGGTGAATGAAGAAGGATCAACAATAACATTAAAATCTAATATATTACTTATAGGTGTTGTTCGCTTCTTGTAAGCTATCACAAATTATCCATGAGAATGCCTATAATCATCATATAAATCAGTATAATATTTATATGGAACCTAGAGGGTAGTATCTCAGTTAAAGTCCTGAATGTAAGTAAGATAGTTTTGGTCCTATATAATCACATATCACCAATTTAGCCGGCCCTTGCTGAGTTTGATACTGGACTTGAAAATGTGTCAGTCATACTTTTTGATGTATTACCTCCAGGCTCCACTAATCAGTTATATAGTGTATCAGTAATTCTTATCTGCCAATTCATACTTCAGCTCCACAAGTTCAACACAAGAGTTCAAACTGTTCCCTCAGTCCACATAGCATCAACTCCTGGTATCCGAGGAAGGCTTCAGCACATACATGAAACTCTTATTGAAGAATTCAGAAAATCTGGGATAGAATATGTCTTAGAAACAGAAAATGACATGGCAGAACTTGAAGGAGATACTGCACCCTCTGCTGGTATTGATACTGAGGTCCATATCACAGCAGATGAATTCCCTTGGGCAATAAACCCAGTGAAAAGGGCTCCGGGCTCTTCAGGATCAGGAAACCCATGAACAACCTTGATATCATTCTTTGAATATGGTATGTGATTTTCCTAAAGAATATGACACTCTTTATAATATTATGATGATAGGCATACAATTCCCCCAACTCAGCAGAAAGACCCCTATTATTTTATTCCTCTTCTTGATGAAGAGATTGGAAACATACTATATATTAGTTACAAGGCTTCTGAAATTTATTCCCACTCTTAGCTATTCCTATATGAAACTATTCATATATAATCTTTGAACAAGTATCTAGAAGATAATTATGGATTGGAAATTCCCTTGATAGTCATAGGGGCACAAGCTGATAAATATGCCAAGAGGATAGAATGCATGTTATGACGTCACTCAGCCAAGAATAATCTGAATTCAAGGTAGAACTGCTACACTACTTACCATGCAGCAAAGGTTCTGTTGCGAACGACTCAAGAGTCGTTTTGTCAAGGAAAGCACTTCAAAGTTCGGAATTATGCTGCCAGCCAAAGACAACTCTGTGGATTGGTGAATCAGCATCAAACAGAACAATTTCACATTTGGAGATTTTCTATGAGATCCAACTTCCAACTAATAAGTGAAAGTTAATCAATTGCAAAAGATAGAATAGTAATTTCTTACTTAATATACCTCAGTGACTCCTTCAAGTGTATGTCTTCGAAGGGTACTGGATGGCTGAATGACTCGGAGCCACTATTTGTGGCAGACATTGAAAAGGCGGATGACGGTAGAATGATCCAGTGCGGGAAGCTTAGATGCACTGCAGAACTCCATAACAGGCATGAGATATGGAGTATTCAGCATGTGGGGAAATATAATGTACATGGGGATAACTACCATATGAGAGTGGTCATTCAAATTCAGCATTCACATCCTGGTGAAGCATGTCTTGAGCAGCCTCATAAGGGTTAGACAAGCTGGTAGAAGGCAGTGTGATGGACATGTATTGTAAAAATCTAAAAAACAATGTTTGATATCTGATCTCATTGAGTAAAATGAGATGCTATAAAAGATAATGTACTCACATGGTACAACAAATTTGATTCATCATAAATTGAATCTTCCAACTCTAATTCTCTTAAATCAAGCGGATTCTGAGACAAGTAGTCTGTATTTTGGTAAATGACTTCCATCAAATAAATATTCCATAGTCAAGTATGTGTGAGAATATCAAAGACAGCATCCTGATGGCCAGAAGACAGCTCATTATGAATGCAGGATTATCTCATGAATTATGAAGAGTCCACAAGTTCTCTGAGGCAGTGGCTGCTGGGCAAACTAAAAGATGGATCAACCATTTAGGACAATGATGAAAATTGTGTACATACCTGAGTTAATGTCTTACCCTAGGTACTGGAGACATTGTAAAGTTTCTTGAGTTTAAAAGTCCCAGGAAATCTAATGCCTCTGGCAAATAGTATTAGCTACAATTTCCTGATGCACAAACACTGAGGAAATGTTGAATAATATCAAGATTTCCTGAGCAAGATTATTGTCAGAAAATCTTGATATTATTATACATTTACTCAGTGTTTGTGTGTCATAAAATCTTAGCTAAATTCAGAGTTTCCCCAATATTTGTGTACTCAGGAAATTTTAATGTAATCTAGCATTTCCTCAGGGTAATATTGACTAGGAAATCTTGGACAAATCCAAAATTTCTGTGCTGTTTATATATTCAGGAAATTCTAAAGTAATTTGATCTTTCCTCATGATAATCTCAGCCAGGAAATCTTGAACAAACTCATTGTTTTCTGTACAGTTGTGCATTTAGAAAGCTAGGTAAATACATTAATTTTACCAATATTTCTGACCTCAGGAAATCTTATAAAAACTCTGAATGCATCTAAGTTTTCCAATTTCAGGAAATACTAACACAAATCAATTTTTCATGCTTCAGGAAATCTCCAAGGTAATCAACATTTCCCATCAATTTTTGACACAGGAAATGCTAATGCTATTTGCCAGAGGCATAAGATTTCCTGGGACTTTTAGACTCAGGAAATTTTATGATGTCTCCAGTGAGTGTACATTCCAGAAGAGGGTGCACACAGCAGAATAGTCTCAAGTGATTTTGGATGTTTAACCAGCTGAGTTAACTTTATGATTTAGCAAGAGGCTAGTGAGGCTAGCTGGGCATTATTTCTGTAGATGTTTCCTAGAATCAGTAGTGCTATGGAAAAATAAACGCCATCTGCCAGCTTTCCTGATGTTCCTTTCTTTAATTCAGATCTATGTTTACTTAGAAATCTGCTAATTTTTGAAGGTACTTTTTGCCAAGAGGAAACTCCGATGAAACTCAATTGAAATTGGGTTTCAGACCTATTTCGAGGATCAATGAAGGTTTACTCATCCGCCGACTTCTTAGACTAAGTTATTTTACGGCTGAATGGTATATTATTGAACTTTCTTAATGCTGTTCGAGTGCATTTGATATTTTACAGGGAGACACTAGCATGAAACTGGATTGAAGTTTCGTTTCAGACTGAGTTAGGAGGTTGATAACAAGTTTGTCATTGAATCACCACTTAGGCTCCGTTATCGCACTTCAAAATGGATGAAGCATCTACTGACATTGCATTCTGCAAGATAAATCCGGAATTTTTTGGTCGGACAAAAAATTATACCCAGAAGGTGACTTCTAGGTAGGTGCCGGAGAGGTCAGATCTGTGCCCAGCAACATGAATAGCGTAGAGTTCTTTCGAATCCAGGAAGTTACGTGTGAATTCTCGGAAACTACACCAATGTTGCATGACCTTTTCAGATATAAGAGAAAATTTTATTAACAGACCAGGGGTTAACTATATGATGGAGTCGTCGATGTTTAATACTCAAGAGGTCAGTAACAATACCTCCAGTTATAGAATACAAATTCACCAGATAATTTTTCTTTCTCTTTACATAGTGACTTCCTATATTCCATGGTTGATGGAATATCTTCGATTCTGTTCAATTATTATCTAAACAAAAACTGCAGTCCAAGAGAATATACCTAAGGGATAAGGTATTCCTAGCTAGTCCGGTAGTGCATGTCTTTCAAACGTGTATAAGAAGGATAGGAATGCTTAATATATTTTAGATCAGCTACTTCAGACCTTTCTGAGCTCAAAAAGAAACATATTCTAGTGTTTGGTCGTGATTCTATAGTCAAGATGAACTTTCAGAGTGCGTTTCAGACCGAATTTCAGACATTATTTTTACCCGATTTCGGACCCAATTTCAGACTATCTTTGGAAGGCAGGGCTCGAGTACATGTATTCGCGTGGTCCAAACAAATAATGCACCAGAGTTTCTGACCCACTAGGACTTTGAGTTACCACTCACACTTCATCGCTGTCAGGATCTCCAAAAGGCTGAATACAGTCGGCTGGCAAATTGATAGAAATTATTTCTTTTTCATTGGATTTAGATCCCACTAGGTATTCGCACAAGACGTACGTTCATGGCTGCGGGTATGTACGCCTGTGTCGTATGCTCCCTACAGGCGTAGGATCCGAACCCTCACTACTGTACGTCTGGGGGCCTCACGGTGGGTGGGTTTGCTGCCGGATTTATCCGTTTTACATGCCTCTGGGTATTCACACACAGACATACATCTGCGATCGCCGCGATATACACCCTACGTACGGTCCAAGCCACCGCTGGAGCCGCACTGACATACGTCCATAGACCTCACGATGGGTGTGTTCACCTCTGTTCTTCCTGCGGCTATGGTGCATTTCCCGTATGTATGATGACTTACTAATCTGGTGGTATTGCTTCGGGTTTTTTCAATGGTATAGTTAGAATATTATTGCGACATTTTGATGGTACTATCACCTGTCCGGTAGTGCATCAGAGCAGCTAATGCATCATCTTGGATTGCGGGGCAGGCACGGAGTGTTTTGGCTAGGTGGTCTAAGTAAATATTGAGTATACACATGGGTGTACATATTTCGTTATTGGTCCGAAAAGAATCTCATAAGAGGTCCCATCCAGCAAGACAACATTGTCTGCCGGAGCTCTATTCAGGAGTGTTGCCTCTATTTCTCGTTGAATTTAAAAAAATTTAGGTCTGAGAGTTGAATATATCCTTTTATGGCATAGCTTGAGCAATCTAACACATGCCATTGAGATGCCAGTAAGTGTCGTTATACCCTCCTTTTGGAGGCAACGCTTTGTCCCGCAGGGAGGCATGACAATTCGTGACAGCGGAGTCTCTCAGGTAGTGATGCACAACCTGTCCTTTGGCCGGAATCATTGTGGCATCTTCAACACTCCAAATATTCCCATTTTTAATAGGGTGATTCCTTGATATTCTTGATATATATTATTAGAATGTACTATTAAATTTCCGTATGAACTGATGGAGTACATGAGGCAGTAGAAGGGGATAACACTTGGTGATGCACTACCAGGCAGATGAGAGTATTCTAATAAAACAAGTGGTTGGTATTTCACTAATACATATAGGGGATATTATTCGGATGCTTCAGGTGAGACTCATCGACGTCTAGAATCACCGCTAGATACCCCATCGCCGTGCATTGGCAAACCCGTGGTATGTACGGGCTGCCTTACGAGCGTGCGGCTCGTGAGAAACATACCTGCCGTATGCTGCCAGCATGCTAGTAACAGTCTATCGTAAGGTGATCAACTGGTAACTGATGATATCCCAATATCTCTTTTTGGGTTTTATGTGAAGATGAATGTGTCTCTAGGTCGTTCAATAAAATATCTTCGTAGAAGAATTGAAAAGGCATAAACTGATGGTATAAGTACTTATGTTTGGAACTGGCACTGGTGTGTCGAATGTAGTCCGCTTTCACTTTGTGTGATAACCACTATTTGCATAAGTCTGTAAGGCGATGCGAAGATTATATTACTGATATTCCGATAGTCATAGTTTTGAATTGAGCCTCGTAATATTAACAATGAAATACCATGTCTAAATACGATGGTTCGAATCTTCAAAGCCGTTAAGAAGTATTTATGGTTGGATAGCTTTAGCCGGTCTTTTTAGGTCTTTCCTGTGCATCGTCCAGATTGTGAATGGGTCAGAGGATATTGAGCCGGTTATGGGTAGCTTTGTCTGAAAGTTTAATTATGTTAACGTGTGACGCATATGATGAATGATGAATCCACATCTTCATCATCCTCACAAGCAAATTCACCGGAGATGCAATTCTCGACATACCATGCGGTAGTTTTGAAAGAAGAAAACCCATATTAGCCAGAACTAGCCTTAAACAAGTTTATGTTGCCTTGATTTTTCAAAAAGACAAGGGAATAGTCCTACACAAACATATTAACCTGCTCCTTAAGCGTCGGCGGTCCATAACGAAAGATTTCACGTGCGGTCAGGTTAGCTGCCACCCAGCATTCCTCATCGGACCTATTCGGCTCGTTCCACTGATTGAGAGGAAGAGAGTTCGGAGCGAGATAACTCGTGCGCAGATATTTGAGTGCTTTAAGGTTTCTTAAGCGAGCCATCAAGATATCCTATTGGTACACAAATTAATAAGCACACGCCCCGAATTTCTTGATATTATTACTCACACCGGGAATCTCCCAGTCCTGGAAAAGCCTGTCGTCATCGTCATCGTCAATGTCCATGTCCATGTTGTCGCCATCGTCGCCATCGTCATTGTAAATCGTGAGTTGAAGTAAAACCAATTCTGTCAGGCCAGGAAATTTCTGAATAATGGATGTGAGGTCCTCGTCCTCAATTGGTTCACAATGACCTAGATGTAATAGCGGTAGTTTAGTGCTATTGAAGGCGTTGAGAAATGAGTCGACATCTTCTGATGCGAAACGTGAAACCTTCAGGGATAACTCTTTGAGTGGTTGTTTTAAGGGATTTTGTTGGGCCTATTCCTAGACAGATTGTTAATCAGCATAATATTCATATAAAATGTTTGGATGATACCCACCATGTAATCATTAATAATAAAAAGGATATCGTGACGTGTAGCTGCAGTATCAAGCTCGAATTGTTTTAAGGTTTTCCAGGGGAAAACAATCTGCGGGAAAATGTCGTCCATCATGCACCCGTAGTGACTTAAGGCAAGGCATTCCATGTTTGAGGCTGCATTGATCATTACAGCGACAGCCGGAGCCGTTGGTATTCGTAACTTGCCTAAAGTCGTGGGTAGTACGACAGCAGATGGGGTCCACGACCCTATGGGGATAATCAATGCTTGGAGTTTCTTGGTGCGTTTGAAAACATGACGGAACCAGTCATCCTCTTCTTTGGATATAGTCCGTTCAGAGAAGAGTGTATCGATAGAGATCAGCCGAAGTGTTGTCAGCTGTTCCGCGGCTTAGATGACAGGCATGAGATATTCTAGATCTTCCAGAGGGCTTCCTTCCGAAAGCAGGCTACGACTGATAGAGAGCGCCCGAATGTGCCTCCAGTTGGCCTCATTCTCTTTAAGAAAGGGGCAACGGTCGTCCTGCACATCGTCAGACACGACCGTGGCACTGCTCCGTTCTCCCACCATAATTTTGCCAGGGAGAGCCGGGATGGAAATTGAGGTAGACGACCAAGCTAAAGCAGATACATCGCCCTGTGCTCCCACTGTTTTCTACCCGAGAGTAGATTTGCCGGAATATCGAAGGAAACGGTATCGATATTGCCGGGACGTATTGATTGCTGGTAAACAATAGTAAATGCTTCATCTTCGGTAATGATGTCCATTGAAGAGATTGGTATTCAGGGAGTTGAGAATGGAAGGAGGAAGGACCTGTAGATTTGACGACAGGATTCCATCCTTTTATGTGTTGGGATTGGGAAGTGGCGAGTAGGCTGACAGGGACTGTAGAAAAAAGGAATATGCACAATGGATATCACACCCAATGGACATCACACCCGCAGCAACGCTCGCTGAAACAAAGTGGGCAGATGGCACACTCGCTGAACGACGTGAGCAGATGACACACTCCCTTAAATAGCATGGGAAACCCACTCGCTTAAGCCGCGCATCATGCCGCGCCACACTGAAACAGTCGTTGACCCTGGACGATTCGCTGTGAACAATAGCCAAAAGATAGGGGAGAAAGAGTATGTGTTGTTTTGCCGCATGCATCGTAGAAAATGCATGTATAATGAGTAATCCAACCGGATCTAGAATGTAATGAGTGGCGATATTGACGACAGGCAATGGAAACTAGTACCTAAGCACATGTTGCCGGTCAAAAGTGGAAGCCACTAAATATATAGGGTAAGCAGCCGTATTATCAAAATATGGGACCGCCGTTTCCGAGGATATGTTGAATAATCTGCGAAAATTGTGGCGTTACTAGCATCCAGTTCCAGTTTGATGGTAATGTTAGTAAACCCATGTCCATATCGTTGAGCATAGAACGATTGAGGGTCATCCATCCTGTGCTGGTTGTGAAGACATGATAGAATAACTTCGGGACGAACGTGGGACTTCATGACGTTCGCTCTGGTAGAAATAAATAAAGAGGCAGGAAGATCAAGGCGTTCGAATGGAGCAGTGCGATTATAATAAAGGTTTACTGTATAAAGCTTCAGTGATCATATCGTAACGGCATCCTGCTGCTTACTAAGAATGAGATTCTCTACGCGCTACCTTGTCTGGCGATGCGACGAGGGATCTTTGCATTTTTCGTAGACAATAAATCGGCCTACAAGTCGATAAATCAGTCTGTTCACTTTGAGATTACGAATGAAGGAGTATCCTTGTCGGCCGCCTCATCCAGATTCGAGAAGGATGATATTGCGTGGGTGTTGAATGTGCGATCTTACTCTATGAGAAAGTACGACACCGAGATCAGATAATACCATCCGAGAGGAACAATTACGCACCGTCTTTCCCCTAGTCCTGCTCTCTGTTGTCATTAAACTTCTCCCTTCCTCCCTCCTCGAGTTGCTGCTGAACGTGAACGGTGATAATCGCCGATAAGGTACGGAAACAATCAAACCCCGCAATGATTGTCATGATATGTGTTTGAGATTCACTTCTATATGATCTGTATCTAACTGCTAAAGTCGAGAGGCTGCTCAGTACTTGATCTTCCGTAGTTTAAAACTTGACTTACGAGGATTATAGCATCGAAGCACCCTGGTTCGATGGTTACAAGGAAAACATGACATATTTATCATTTATAGCGGTATCTGTTCGAACCTAACAGCTCTGGAGCATTGCAAGAGTGTGCTGGACGTTGATAATGGTAGGCTGAGGACGCGTCGACGACGCATCGCCAGGTGCCGCGATTGGGATCCCTAATATAAGGGTTGGCCGATCACAACAACAATGCACCTTATAGGGAGCGCTGTGCATTGCAAGAGTTCGCTATGGGATGAGTTCATGGGAAGAAGAAAACGACGTCGACGCTTAGTCATCAGAGACCGAGCCAATCGGGAGCAATCCATCTTTGCCTCACGCGCTGTTGCGTGTTGCCTTTCACACTATGGCTGAATGCGCTGGTGCGTGTTGCCGTTCCCTCTCATGGCTGGATGTTGCATGCGCTCCTCCCCTGTCATTCTACTATGTCCTGCCTCTGTTTGAATCCGCGAATTGCCCTCACTGACCAATCGAGGTCTCGCGGACCTGAGATGTGCCGCGGAGCGCCCGCTGGGTTCACACTTCTCCCCCGAGCCGATAGGGGTATCCTCTTTCCCATTCCTCCGGGCTTA
>KN837410.1:64885-84133 GCA_000827215.1 Sphaerobolus stellatus SS14 | reverse complement strand
GACCGGTTCTGGAAAACGGTGTTTCCAAATCTATGCTGGTTGGATGAACCAGCATTTGCATTACTACTCTTATTATGAGTAGTAGTCTGCTGCACCTGATTGGTTGCAGAGTTAGCAGGCTTATGCAAATAAGCACTGCCATAGCTACTATTGTAGCCAGAAGTATAACACTTGGCATTATCAAGCATTACAGCTTCTGCAATGAGTACATCAATCTTGGTGAACTTGGCAGTAAAACCTTTACCAAGGACTAAGAGGATATAGGTTCCTATAGAGTCACACCCACACCTGGGTGAGGCCATCCCCAGGATGAAATACATCAGGAGAAGATTTGGGTTCCTACCGAAACGGAGGAGGCTTCTACAGAGACACACACCACTGCTGGGGCAAGTATTCCCTTACATTTTCTTTCTGTAGAGATTGCCAATTGTCCATGTCTGTAGGGCTCGCACCATTTCTACAGGTTTACTGAATCCACTGGATATGCTCCTTTCGAGATTATATATGGATATATGCCGCATATAAACCTTCCCACTGATTTTAATACCAAGTATAAGGGTATTAAACACTTTGATGAACAAGCAAAATGGAATATAATGGCTACTCATGATGCCATTATAGCGAGTCGCATTAAACAGACGGTTAATGCAAATAAGAAGCGGAGACCAGGAGAAGAATATTCCCCTGCTGACTTGGTATATTTAGGTACCAAGAACCTGAATCTACCCAAGGGTAGAGCATGTAAACTTTTACCAAAGTTTATAGGACCTTATAAAGTCCTGGAAGCTCAGAATGAGAGCTCCAATGTCATACTTGATCTCTCTGATGAGCTCAAGGCAAGAAAGATCCATGCGACCGTTCACAACAGTCTTATTAGGCCCCATATACCTAATAATGATTCTCAGTTCCCTAACCGAGAAGCCAAAGCCTTTTATGACTTTGGTAAGGACGACGAACAGGAATGGTTCATTGAAGAAATCATTGGACATGAATGGTCCAATGATGGGTTGCAATTCAGAGTCCAATGGACTCTCAGAGATGTCACCTGGGAACCCCTCTCAGGTGTCAAGGAATTGGAAGCTCTAGACCGGTATCTAGAGCTCCACGGTGTCAAGCAGCCATGTGATCTTCCTAGATTAGGAAGTAAACATAATAATTTCTCAAGAAAGAGGAATTGATGCACATATATACTAGATAAATAGTATAGCACGCAGTGTAACTAGCATGCCGCAATATTATAATTATCATAATATCAAGTAATACCTTAATAATAAGGTATTTCGGCGCATATATGCACATATATGCACCGTTATTACTATAACAGTAATAATAGAACAACTCCGCCTATGAGTCGTCATAGATCAGATCATTCTATAAATAATCTGATCCGAGGTCAACGTGGCCTCAAGAAGCACTGATGGTATCAGTGCCTGATGGCTGGTGGTCGGCTAAGGTATAAATATACCTTTAGCGAGGTTCTGGTGCCCCTTCTACTGACATCTCATCATCAGATGTCAGTGCTCATCCCTTAGTGAGTCCGTATGATCCATCGGCAACAGGATAGCCCATACTGGGCAACTCAAATTTCACTTCACGTTCAGAATCAATGGTTTTCATTAATCATACAACCAGCCATTAAAAGGATTTATGGTTGAGGTTCCAAAGAGTATGTCAGTCATGGCTCTAAGGAATATATGGCACGAGCTGGAGGGAAAAGTGAGACTTGTTTGATTAATCATTTGAAACTGAGGGAGTTACAGGAAGAAATTCACATAAGAATTCATGAAGATCTTGTAATAGTACCAATCACATTAGGAGGATCGATAGGTTAAAATCTGAAATGTGAATTTTATTTCTTTGGATACGTTCATAAGCCATAATGTACATGGAGAACAAGTGTTCATAACATAAGATAATAATATAATGAGGAAATCCTCAAAATGAATTATATAGTATACACGTCATGTGTTTAGCGGAGAAGACACTGCGAAGATATCCAAGGATGCTAGGAGGAGGTCCTCGAAGCATAGCAAAATTAAAGGCATAACACGGACACCGACGAGAATGTCCTGAGACGAAGGGGAGGATGCAAAGGTGGTGCTCAGTGTGCGGCGAAGTGGCAGTCAATGAGGAAATGCGAGGAGGACGTCCTCAAATCGGTCCAGGAGGATAGTAGAGCTCCTCGAGACACTCACATTTACACGAAAGGTGAGAAGGAGGTACTGGGGAGCTGCAAAAGCTAATGAGGAGCTGCGAGAGAGGAGAAGGAGCTACTGAGGAGCTACGAGAGAGGAAAATCAGCTACTGAGGAACTGCGAATGAGAAAAAGTAGCTGCTGAGGAGCTACGGATGAGAAAAGGAGCTCCTCAGACGGCATTATCGCGAGATCATTGCTTCTATTTAGGGCTTGGTCACACATAGGAAGCATCTCCCGAGTACCTCCCCCATCCTGGAGACCTAGTAGGTACAGTACAAGGCCGATTTGGACGTACCTTACTGGTAGTACTGGGTAGTGTGAGTGTGGTGAAACCAATAGAAAACCATCAGCTAATCATATTACTACAGCAACAATAAAAAGGAGAAGGAATGGTCGTTTTAACACATGCAAGGGTTTAAAAAAAATATCAAACCTTGACTAAGCGATTTCCTTTGAAGGAATTCACAAACGAAGCACTGTGCCAACTCTATTGACAGCTCCTTGTTCAGCTGGAGGTGTTCTGTGCCGACTATATTGACAGCTCCTTGTTCAGCTGGAGGTGGTCTGTGCCAACTATATTGATAGCTCTTTGCTCAGCTGGAGGTGGTCTGTGCCAACTATATTGATAGCTCTTTGTTCAGCTGGAGGTGGTCTGTGCCAACTATATTGATAGCTCTTTGTTCAGCTGGAGGTGGTCTGTGCCAACTATATTGATAGCTCTTTGTTCAGCTGGAGGTGGTCTGTGCTAACTATATTGACAGCTCCTTGTTCAGCTGGAGGTGGTCTGTGCCAACTATATTGACAGCTCCTTGTTCAGCTGGAGGTGGTCTGAGCTGTAAGATACAAACGGAATACCGACATAACCGTCCTGTGCGTTCGGAGATGTAACTCTCCCGACTTCTTGATTTGCCCATCTGAGACTGAGAACCCCAGACACCACAATCTATAACCCCAATCTATGAAGCTCCAACAGATCTTGTGGGTGTAGCCGGTTAAGATCTCAGTGGAAATGGATCGAGACTCGAAGAAAGGATTCGAGGACTGTCAGTGGTGACATCGAGAAAGAGAAGAACTTCTCAAGACAAAGAGTATAATTACATGTTTTACCATACTGCCGTCACCTTTTTTAGGTTTTACAACCATGTTCTTTATTAACCTATCCTGAGCTCATCGAAGCAATCTAGGGTCCTCCAGGACTGGGAAATCTGAGGACGCCTGAAAGATGTAAGCATCACACATTGAAATACGGTATGGTATCATATACTAAGGAAGTTCTTAACCCATGCTATAGATGCACAGATCCATCCGCATACAACAATAATTGCTGTTCTGAACAGGTATTCTGGATAGTATGGAAACAAATAGTGTGCTGGCTTTGATAATAGACATGTACTTGAAAACAACACCTATTATTACATTCAACGCTTAGTACATTCAACGCTTAGTATCACTTTAGGTAAGTCATGTGAATTTAAAGGCGCCTGGCAATAAATTTTGTGTGTGTGTGGTTGAAATCACTAAAGCCTATGTAGAACATTGACGGAAAATCTTAAGACATTGTAGGCTGAATGCCTCACCGGTACTGAATAATGGCCACCTCCTGGGGGAGTCACCTTCCAAACTCCCCACATACATGCTGGGGTAGGAAGGCAATCATGCAGCACCTCGTAGGCTAGCTGTGCAGGTCTTGCATAGGTGCATGTTAAGAAAAAATCCTTGGGTGAGGAGACGTGTCCATTCAAAATGAATACAGGATTACACCCATTTTTCTTGAGAAAGTATAAATATAAAAAGGTCCCGTCTATAAGCTTCCTTCCTCATTCTTTCCAAGTTCATTGATGCCAACAACGTGATGCCTCAACAAAAACAATACCCCCCCGCAGACAGGAATAGCAGTATTTCTGTATTGCATCATGTACCGAACTGTACATTCGGTCTTTGTTGCTAGACGAGATATCGGTTCACGATTAAATGAGATTCACAGTAGTTTCGCATTGTGTTCGCAGTGAGTTGAGCTCGGAGGTGGCATGAAGGCATGGACAAGCTCCACCCTTTAGTTTATTCTTGACGGCCGCTCTCTGGCTTGGTCAAATTGATCATCTCGAGACTTTTCAGGCAGGAGCATCATGGGAGACTTGCTCATAAGCGACATGTACACGAAAGATACATAGATTCACAATGATTAAGTTTAAAGACAATGGTTACGGGAGGGAAAATACACCCCGGTGAGTCATGCAAGTTTCCTTCAACTATTATTGCAATAGTTGCATTAGTCTGAGACTTGGTTAGGAAGTTTGAGAGGAACATGATAGAATAATATTCACTCACTCAAAGGTAAAACGTAAGCAACAATGCCAGCGTCGGTTCCCCATCCCATCTCGATCAAATCAGTTTGTTCCCACAGATACGTGGTATAGAAATGATCGCCTTGAGCAGCGTTGAATACAGCGTACAGTGGTACACTTCCACAGATCTGAGTGGGGTATACAAAAAATACAGGGTTTCCCAGTGTAGCACCTGGGAAAGTTGGAAGATTGCCGTTGGAATCGGGAGTAAGGAATATGAAGTCCTCAGTTGTTAGATCATGGAGGTAGTAGAGTGGAACGGTTCCTGGTTCTTGGGTTGGCCAAGCGAGAGCAATGGTACCTTGGAACTGCCAGTCGTTCCCATTATCTCCGACCACACTAGGTCGGAAACCTATCCAGTGCGCCACTGCAGAAGATTGGTACCACTCCTGGAAGGGCTGAGCAGTGGCCGGATCGCCACATGTATCGTCGGCTCGAGCCTAAAACGAATGCGTTACGTGTAATTTCAGAATTAAAAAGGAGAAATACCCACTAATATGTGAGAAGCCATGACAGTAGGGAGAAGGGCAATGTAAAGTGAGAGGCTCGCTAGAGCAAGGATAAAGTTTGTCATTTCTGTTAACCCTCAGGTGGTGCGTTTACTGAAGACTTTTAGAGACTACATGTGCATTTTATATGGAAGAAAGAGCATAAAAATAACAGACTCACAATCTACTTTATTTTTGGAGTGGTCACTGAGTATAGACAAATTGCCGACAATTTGCCCTCCCATTAGGTTCATGATCACATTTAAAATAAGCAGGTCGGTGAATAAAGCCTTCCGTCGTGGCAGCTCCCTTCCTTCCCTCTATTCCTCACGGGCTTGCGGGGATCCCGAAGCTGGCACTACTGATGCCAACTTCATCCATGATCATTTAGTTGATTCTTCACGAGTAGTTCAAGACATAGTCTCAGTACTTTCAATGTTCACAACAGCTTTTAAGACAAGCCTCAAGTTCAGGTTGCTGTGGGCGGAAGAAGATATTTTTAAAAACAAATTAGCATCATGTATTAAATCACGTATTAAATCTCGTTCTTGTTTAAAGAATTATTATTCGAGTCAACCAGAGAAAACAACCGATGACCGCTGTGAATCGTAGATGACAGCTCGCGGGCTGCCGAACGCCGACGCGTAGATGACAGCTCGCTGGTTGCCAAACGCCGACGCATTTACTCCTACGCAAGGCTTGCCGCTGCCGACTTACACACGCTCATTAAACTCCGGGATCTTCTCTGAACAGCTGTGATGGATGACTACAAATCCATAAAAAGCCCGAAATGAACTTTCACTGTGCTTGGACTAGAGGTTGAGGCTCCAGGCACGGTTACAGGAACGTGTATCTATTAATAGTTGAGGGTAAGTATGTCGTCAACGTGAAGGGACCATAGAAGTACGGATACAACTTGTTATATTGAGATCTAGCAATTACTTTCGCCCGCGTCGAGCCGCGAGTCGCTATGGCCTTGCCAGGTTGTCTCGTTCGCCCTCATAGCTGAGCCTGTTACGACCTGGTGATCCATAGTACCCATGCCATCCTGCTAGCATTTTAGGGTCACTGGTACGCGTTGAACGCTATAGAGAAAGATGATCCGCTCCATAAGCTAGGCTGCACCGCCTCAAACTCAGAATTGATTCCTTAAACATCATCACTAGCACTGTCGTTTAATCATTCAGTGTCATTAATGTTTGGGAATATCGGAGGCTAGTTGACTCGATGTTGAGTGTATAGAGGACGGTGGATGTATACAAATTCTAAGCATGGATTTCTGTCGGCGAGAAGGTGGACGATGATGTGCTGGATATATACTGTATTGATATCTGCTTTAATCCTAGTCTAATATCTCGTGAATCCGTTTTCGCCTTTACCAAGAGTTTGAGCTTTCTCATCACTAATGAAGTCCAGCCAAACCTTCCGCACCACGTCGAGATCCCATTCCCACCGTCTGGATCGTTTTTATTCAGAGTCCTTAGTTCAGGGAACGCCCCGGGAACGTCTTTCGACGTGGGGAACTGGAGAGTTTGCGAGGTTGCGAGATATGAAAGATTTAGACGATGAGTTTGGGGTTATTGGTGTTTGCTTTGGGAGACGAGAGGACTCTGGAGTGGATTGTTCTTTTGTATTGAGGACGAGGGATGTAGAACAGAGGCAGAACGGAAGTAATATGATATTATTAAAGAGTTTGGAAGCAACGCGCACTGCATTTAGATCCAGTTCCGGCTTTGACATGGCCTTCGAGTCGGGATATGTAGTGGTGACGCGTGCGTAGACCCCTAACTCTTTCCATTTGTGGGTCTACTGTTCCTCGCTCCGATGATAACATGCTAGAAGTTTTCGATAACATTTCTTGGTTGGATGAGATCGAAGATAGATTCTCGAAGACGTCAGCAAGCGTGTGAGATGGGCGATTTTCTATTTTGGGTAGTGGTTTCGTTCTTGTGTTTGATGTGGGAGTCATGTTTAATGTGAGTGATTCGTCGTCGTGCTTGATTCTACTGAGGAAATATGGACTGAAAAGATGAATGAAGTCGAAATGCAATTGAACGGTCGAGATAACGCGATCTTGTGAAGAGCGTTGAGTTCAATTACGTATATTGTGGGACGGATTGGCAGAGTCGATGGATTTTGAGAGGATAGTTGTATATAGATCATTGATTCTATAGTGTGAATCAAGAAGTCAGAGACGCATTCGAAAGAATGAATCGATCGACAGGATGATGTTTTTTCTCAGAATGTACCCGTACTCGTCGCGAGCCAAATCAAAGCTTTCCCAAGTATATTGCTTGCAGATTTGACCTTGAACGGGAAGGATAATCGTTATTCGGCATCGTTACTTCCGTAAGAAGAGTTGATGAAGACATCAGGATCGTCTTTGATGTAACGACCCATTTGGATTGTATTCCAGAATGTACGTGCAGAAATCTCGTTCATTGCCTTCGACAGTACGTGGAAAATAGGACAATGCTAGTGTTTTATTATATATATCGTTGGCAGAGTCGAACCCTGGGAAGACGGTCCTTATTCAGAGCGTCAAATATGGATTTAACGAATGGCTTTTGATCGTAGTGTATGGACGGTATCATTTTGACAGGCTGATGACAACGTAACACCGTTTCTGGTTTTATTTCAGAGTTTATCTACAGGATTGTCGTCAAGTAGAGTCGAAGCAGAGATTTTTCTATATTATAACGTGCATGGCACTCTTATGTCAGCAGTCCACAGTGATCCATAGTACCACGAAACGAGCATCTATATTATAACGTGCATGGCACTCTTATGTCAGTAGTCCACAGCAAGCCATAGCACCGCGAAACAAGCATGCCATTTATTATGTAACGAGCTGTTGTGTTGGTATAGCAAACAAGTGAGGCTCGTCTTATTTAATTGCGATATCAAAACGCAATTTCAACTTATGAGTAGCAATTCAGAGGGTTTATGACATCTGGATTTGAGTGGTGCTAGAGCCTCGCACGCATCTCCTTCCCGCCAACCCAAGTTCGAAGCGAAATTAATACCATGCCAGATAGACTCCTTATTTTAAATCTGTTTACCTCCGAATTGTTAACACAGGCAGTGCACGATGACATCATCATTGATGTATGAAGGAAGATCTGGTGTGATATTCGATAGCCTTAGGGTCTACCAATGTGGTTATTCGATTCTATAGCCTGAGAAGGTCTTGATGTCATTTTAAGCTTTGGCTCTACATCAATTTGAGGCTACTTATAGGAGTTATGATGGCATTTAGACCAGGTATGTGATCCTTTGAGAAGGTGGTGAGCTGGTTTAATTTGTTGTTTATATCAGGCGTGGGGAAGGCTATGACTCGACTGCGGAAAAGTGGGGTTTACAATATGTGTAGGTTGGAATACATCACTGGGGAATGATCGAATACATGAGTAACATTAGTATTCTGAAGCCGTATCTTCTAGGATCTGATTCGACTTTAAGCGTTCAGAGCGCATAGTTATTCATTAGAGGGATATCGGAAGAGATTTCCGGGGTTCAAGAATTAAACTTTGTGTCATGCTCCCAAATTGGGCGAGTCACTCCGTCGTGATAAATAGTAGGCGGGAGGAAGGCTAAGAATCGAATGCAGTGGACCGTCACTTACAATCTGCGTGTATTGAAATAAATCGGCATGCGGGAGCCTAATCGAATAAGTGAGTAGCAGTACTATCTTCAATTGTGAGACTACACAAACTCATAAACATTCTCATTCATCCGCGAAATCCAGAAAAATTCATTCCCGTCCGAGACTCGCCACCCATCACCTATTTCCATCCTATCCGCAGTGCGTTTCCTATTCTATTCAATCCATATCTTAGCCACTCCTTTGCGAACTGCGAAGTGGTTCAGAAGGATTCCCTATCTATTCTTCCAACATTGACGACAAGACGATGCACGAGGTTTACCTGTGGCCGTTTGCGGAAACCGTTGAGGCCGGCGTTGGCAGTGTCGTGTATGTTTGCGAACGCAGATTCCATCTTGATACCCATAGTTCCGTAGGTGCTCTTACAAAATGGTCAACCAGACGCAGTCTTGCCAGAACAGCAAGATGATCAACGGTTTATTAAAAGAAGAACTTGACTTCCAGGGATTCATGCTCAGTGATTGGGCCTTCTTGATCAACGGTGTCCAGGTACGTCTCATCGTGATTCATCGATTCTTCGCCAGTAGACTCCCTGCAGCCCGCGCTCGCCTGCACAGACATGAACATGCCCGGCTTCATGGTATACAGCCAACCACCGAATCGAATCCCGATAACACGCAGTTCTCCTGGCGGGGTTCTGCGCTCATTGAGTCTGTCAAGAATGGCCCTGTCCCACAAGCCAGAGTCGACGATATGGTTACCAGGACTATTGCGGCGTTCTTCAAGCTTTGTCAAGATAAGAACTATCCGGGGATTAACTTTGACTATAATACACAGAATACGTTCGTGTATGGACAGCCGCTTAACCAGCATGTTAAGTATGTGTTTAGGCTTTTTACTTCCCTGCGATATTCTGATTTGTCTGTAGCGTCTAAGCAGATCACTTTAAGCTTATTCGGACGATCGGTGCGGCCAATGTTGTCTTGTTGAAGAATATGAACCGCGCTCTCCCTCTGAACACGCAGAAGATCAAATGTACGTCGCTCATCTACGCTTTCCTTATTTCATTATCTAATCGAGCTGCTTCAGGTTTGGCTTTCCTCGGACCCAACCCTGAGGGGCCGAATAACTGCCAGAACGGAAACACCGAGTACGTAACGCGTCGCTTCTTAGATCGCTTGCCTCCGACTTCGACTCCTACCTCAGCCATAGATGCTCGCAAGGCACGCGCGCGATGGGGTGGGGATCAGGAACGGGTGAGTTCCTGTATCTCTGGCTTCCTAACTGTTAAGTGGGGGATGCAAGCTTATGATGTTGCTGTGTGCAGGGTATATCACCGTTAATGGCAACTCGGGTGATCATACAAATATCACGCTCTGGCACGGCGGCGAAACACTAATCCAGCGTACCGCCTCGTCGTGCGCGAACACAATCGTCGTTATGCACATCGTCGGGCCCGTCACCGTCGAGACGTGGATTGACCACCCAAACGTTACGGCCGTTATAAAGGCTGGGTTGCCAGGTCAGGAGTCGGGCAACGGGCTTGTGGATGCGCACTTTGTAGCTGTGAATTGTCGGACGTCCGAAGCAAAGAAAGTATATGCTCCTTAACCTCTATTTGGTGCGCCGAGCGCGCCAAGTTGGGACACGAGGGTAGTACACGTCTTTCTTAATTGTACTAGCGTGCCTGGATGCCCGGGAATTTTTGGTATAAAGGGCGATGCCTTTCATGCTTTCTCGCCAACCAAAAAGATCTCCCCGCTCCCAGCTTGCGTTCACTGTTCGCCATGCATTTTTTCTCTGGTCTCAACGCCGTTGTTGTCGTGGCTCTTGCTCTTGCCACCGCCGTCGTTGCTTCTCCTGCTCGTAAGTTATAGTAAGATTGTATTATCCTTTAATTTATCACTCATATCTTCGTTTTAGCCCAAGCGACCAAAACGATCGATGGATTTGGTGGACCCAGCGGAAGGAACTCCAACTAAGATACCCATAGCTCCAATGTGCGCTGCCACCAATTATATATCTCTTTCGTGTCCTTCCTGACCATCTTTCGTGCCCTTCCTGACCGTCTTTCCAGCCCCTCACCCATGTCTCGCGTTCTGTTCTGCGATATATTCCCTATTGTTCCTTATCCCTAGCCACGCTTATTATTACACATTGCCCCGTTCCCCTTTGTATTGTGTACTAGGAAATTATGGATGTTGTATCTTTCTTTGGTTAGCGCGGCAGTGTTATGACTTTTAGTCTAAAAGACGGAGTTGCTTCAAGTTCATTGACAGGACGTTACGAAACAGAAGATCTATGGTTCCGCACCATTCACCTTGTGTGCGATATGATCTTTTGGGGGGTGGTAGATGGTTCCTGGAGCTCAATAGAAAATAAAGAATTGAAATAATTTAGATACATCGTACTTTAAATCACTAGGTATAGTTCGGTACACTGGAAGAACGGTCAATGTCCGCCGTCGGTTCTCGCATTTGAAACATACTTGCCAGACCTCAGTGATTTAGGGGGCGGTGCCGAAGGAGAAACATTTAAAGGAGGAAAAGGTCGAACGGTTCTGAAATTCACGTTTAATGTCTCTAAAAAGCCAGTCCAAGAAAGAAGTCCACCGTTGCGTCGAGGAAAGCAAACGATCTAAATTACTTGACTGAGACGTGGGATGATCACACAAAACTGGGAAGCTGTCGTTGCGTGGGAAAATGAGGGAAAGAACGGGCGAAACGGGCGCAGGGAGGGTTGACGGGGCGCTAGGAGACCGGCGAGGGCGAAGGGGGGCGCGGGACCCATCTAGGACCCGGGGTTTGGAGGGTGCGCAGAGGGCAGGAGGGCGAAAGGGGAACGACCGGGAGGACGGCTGACCCTAAACGAGGGTGGCGGAGCGGATCGGGGTACCCCAAACGGGGGGAATAGGTATATGTAGCTACTGGAACTGTAATAATGTAAGAGTAAATAAGGTAGAGTATAAAAGGAAACACATTCACCGCAAGGCTCCACGTTGGTAGGGTCAATTCCGCTTCATCAGTAAGCTGGGTCGGTGATCCCACGCGTCCCGGACAGCACTGATCCGGTCTGGGAACGCCCTGGAGAGTCCCACAAGTCCCAGGTGATCCTGCAAAGTCCCAAATCACCGTAAAGGACTATTCTACTTAGCTAGCTTGGATTCATGCCTAGGAATGATAGTTGTACACAGTAAAGTCATATTACTCATTTATTCTGGTCCATGCCTTGCTTTGAACCTCATATATGTGCAATGAATAGATTACCACTAGAAATAAGTAAGTAACTCAAGTTCCTGTGTCGTTACATTAGGTCTCAAGCTTTACTTATTATTTAATTATGTGACTGTTTAGGTTTCAGAGGAAGTAGCTGCTTTGTAAACCTTTGGTTCGAGTAATGGCATTGGCACGAACAGTTCAGAAATATTGTTCAAGTCGTGTCATCACGTGACATGTTCATGCTACATGATTTCCCTGAACTTATATTAAGTTTGCACGCTGAGTCTTCAACTCCCACACCATCATCTCCCCTCTTCTCTCTCTCATTCTCTCAAAGAGTCATCCAACTTTATAAGGAGTCAGATATTGCCAGATGGTTATCAAGCGATAGGTGAGAACAGGCTGCCTTCAATTGCTACATACATACTAATGTCGTTTGAATCATCTTGTTGCATGCTGTGACAATGAGCTAAGTTCGTTTTCTGCGAATTTCCATTCAACTTCTGTTCTAACCAACCACCTTACAGTGCTGGAAAATTTGATTGCCAATTACGAAGGAAGGTGGATGTGTTGCCGACGGTTCCGGCATAGGCTTGCCAGTGAGTGTTTTAATCACGATAAATGTTTCCGGTGCTAACCTTCTGTATATCCAGATACATTATGTAGGGAATGCAGTCTAGACTTCAGCTAACATGGGTGGATCTGTAGAGCAGGATGGATGGACATGGATACGGTACCGGAGGTTCCTTGTACTAGATGTTTTTACTATGTAGTATTACTATTGCATGAATGTACTTAGCAATAGCATTAGTGAATAATATATATATTATCTAATTTATATGGCGATACTGGTATTCACAGGACATCCTGGACAGAACTGGATCGCTGGGATCAGACCTGTCCCAGCGGATCCCAACCTGTCTGGGACCACCCCAGTTCGGGGGCAGTGTGCCCACGGTGCTGTCTGGGAGCGCCCGGGACACTCCGGGACGACTGAACGAACTTACTGATGTTGGAGGTCTGATGGCAAGTACAATGTACACTGGCAAGGAGTCAGAACTTACTTTAGACTTGTATCTGATATGTAATGTATATAGAACCAATACAATTCTTTATTCTCTTTGATTGAAGCCTTAGAAACCCTACGGTGGAGCTATTCAACTGCCCTCACGACACATCTACTGCCTTGTCCATACACATACCTCCTTGGTATTCTGCATGTTCCTATATGCTATGCTCACACTATGACCGGACTTTTGTATGTCGATCTACTGGTTATGGTCCACGATAGGATTGCAATAGCACACATACATCATAGAAAAAGAAGGGGAGAAACTGACAAAAAACAAATGACGCCTGGAATATATGAGTAAGGACCTCAGAAATCTGTACGTCAAACTGACCTTGATGAATGAAGGTGACTGTTAAATCCTTCCCATATCTTATATCTTTGAAACCACGGATAATAGTTCGATCCTGTCGAGTGTAGTAGTAAATGGTAATTAAGATGGTGGTATCAAATAAGGCTATTAGTGTATCATTCACAGGGACTACATTGGGAGAAAGGTTCAAAAGAAACCCAATGGACAAATTCATCTAGTTCTCACTGCTATCTTTTGTCATTAGCTTCTCATTTACAGCCCCTGCAAGTAGCAGAGTCATCTACAAAATGATTGCCACTTTAGCATTGATGGTGATACAAGTACCAAATGGGAAAGGCACCTAACAAGAAAAGTGATTCAGAAACGCCAGTATAACGAATATTGTGCCATAATGACATACCAGATAGATAAGTATTTGAACACAAAATAGAATCCCAAGAAAAAAGTGAACCCATCTTGTTCTTGTTACCGCATATGCACGTCAAAGAAGTAAACCTATACTGTTATTAGGACACAATTTGAAAGAGAAGTGGTATTGGCACACCGTGAATCCCGGCTGATGCAATTGCTCCAAAGGCTAGGGCTGTGAACTCATACCCACGGCATGCTCTTGATGGAAATCAGATGAGACAATTTTATAATATTCAATCACAAATTGGCTGACTGCGTTCTCAAGTAAGATCTGTAGTGAGGTACAACAAGTCTAATCGTAATATCCTGAGACTGGGTGTTGCCGATGAGGGGAACACTAATGGAGCAGACGCAAACATCACTTGCACCACAATGAACCCATAACGAGCCATAAGATAGAGTAATTGATCGAGACTACGTTTCCTTCTGCTTAGAAGGGTAACTTTCTGACCGAATGTTAATACAGTATCGTATATCAACAGGACTACAAATGTGTTAGTCGGTAGCGTGGCGCAGATAAGAGAACATACCCAATGCAGCGAGATTAAGGTTGTGCAATAGACGTCTGTAAAGACGTTTCTGAGCAACCGTAATAATAGAGCACAAGGGAACGTCGTACTGGTAGAAGACAGTCAGAGCGACCTCTGAGTTGAACAGCACTACATTCTTGTACAGTGCCGTCATCACGTAAACAGAAAAGACAACGGAGGACGGGGACGCGAGGAGACGTTAATTTTTAGCGGGTTTTGTACTTTAATCAGCCCTATTATTGAGCATCAACAACCGAGATGGCATGGGAGCCAGACAGTCCTGGGAGACGACCTTGA
Source organism: Sphaerobolus stellatus SS14 (assembly GCA_000827215.1). Taxonomy (NCBI): domain Eukaryota; kingdom Fungi; phylum Basidiomycota; class Agaricomycetes; order Geastrales; family Sphaerobolaceae; genus Sphaerobolus; species Sphaerobolus stellatus. The sequence goes on along the minus strand of KN837410.1, from coordinate 69,661 downwards.
TGTCTGGAGGCACAATGATTAACGTGCGATATTAGGGTATCATAAATAAATCTATTACGTCTAAGCTGTGCTCAAAGGGCTCCAAAGATCGGCAAACCTGTGGTGTCTAGGGTTCAGCCCTTCCCACGGTCCTCGACCAGTTTTCAATGGTGGGGAGTTAGTTCTCCGGTACTTTGCGCTGCCCTGTTGGCGGCGCGGATACCTAGAGATGACCAGGTTGCCCACTTTGTGCGAATGCACGGTTTCCATCAAAACGAGGCCTGAAAAGAAGCCGTCCCGCAACCACAAAGAAGGTCTAATAGTGGTTCATTGAATAATTGACAGATGAGTTCCTCACCAATGATCGTCGGTTTATCTTAGTCAAAAACATTTCAGTTGATATACACTACAACCGTATCGTTGTACAACACCTAAGGTACACGTGAGATCCGCGGTACGGAATTCCGAAATAGTAAGGTGTGGTGTTTAGAAACCTTAGTTTGGTAGTCACAGCCTTGGAGTATACGTATATCACGCAACCCTGGCAATAATTTGCAGGCACGTCCAAACAAAAATACGCCCCATACTTCCTTTAGCTCAATATGGGCTTTTCAATGCTTCTGAATAGCGAGAATAACTTTCCAGATTCAATCTCCATGTCGAGCCCCAAGGACCCTGTGCAACAAATTAGATCATGAACGTCCTTCCGGTTCATCCGACGAAAAGTCGTAACCGAAGAAATTTCTGCTTCCGCGAGAGGACTTCTCCCCACTCCCCGTAGGTTCAAACTACTTAGATTAGGACATCCCTAATAAGGATGTAACGACCCTGAGGCTTTTCAAGAATTATCCATAGCTCCAGTCTATCCGATACGGAGTACATTTATTTATTTGATATTGCAAATATGATGATGTGGCTGTTTGAGCCTTGGGTCGCCGATCCACCAGCTATCTCTACACCGCGACTGCTTCTGATGCAGGGTAAGGGGCACAATGCAAAGGCAACATAGCAGTCGGTTTATCTAGAGTGGGACAGCAACGCCACTGTCAGCCCCTTCTTCCGGGATGGCTCTTTCTCTCATTTAGGACATTTGAGACGGCATAGTCTCGTAGGATAAAAGGCGGTTTACGATTTCATTTCCCATTCCCATCCCCATCCTTACCTCTCTCTCCTTCGAGGACACTCAGACAAATCTACACCAAATGTATCCCTATTACCCAAATAACAATATGGTGTCCTACAGCGATGACCACACTGAGCCTATGCCACACGCTCAGTATACGCAGACTCCCGTCCAGGGATTCTATAATCAAGGTATTCAGATTATGGCTCTATTCTGCGGAAACATCGCTAATATTCTCTTGAGGCGTCGATTCAGCTGCCTAGTATCTCCGACGCCAGGAAAATAATGGTAAGCTCATTATGAGTTTGTGTTCTTTAATTATGACAATGGAATTAAACGACTTTTATAGGTTACACAGTGCAGAGGCAGCCACAGTACCAAGGAGCTTCTACGGTACAACAGATGCATCTTCCCCAGGCTTATGCGGGTCAGATCTCTTTGCCTGGGCCTTCAAGCTCCCAAGTAAAGTGGTCAACGGCCATCAGCTGAAGCTTCTTACTCAGGAAGAAAAAGCACGCGAAGGAAAGGACGCCGTTTGCTTGACTTGATAATTTGTCATTCTTCTTCGATCAGAGTTATTTTCATTAATAGTCATTTTCCAGTGTAAAATACTTCTCGACTATATACAATGCTGAACGGCATGCTGAGAAATATTCAGAAAAGAAATATAAATGCGACTACTGGTATGTTAATAATTTTATTCAGAGCATTTCAAGTACCAATGCACTTGCTTCAGCCAGCAGAAATATTCTCGAAAGGATTATCGAGACAGTCACGTCGCGGAACGTAAATGTACCCAAAGTAAAAGGGCTCTAGGAGATTGGCAGGCCGGTCAACAGTATACAGGATACCAACAATGGCAGTAAATGAATATTCTGTTCCTGTGATATTATGCTTCTCAGACATGATATGGTGTTTCAGTTCAGCTTTGAAATTATCCTGCTTAATTCACGATGATTACCTGATACTACGATTCGATGGATTGATTCTACATATTGACACATTTATACATGCTGTATTTACCGTTGTCTCCCAGCTTACTATGTTGGATATACTACCTTATGACCTACTATAGGCTTATACATGACAGAAATTCATTACATGCCTAATCTCCGCATTCCTCCCACAAGAGAATCCATAGCATCCTCGACTTCGGCAAACTTATGAACCCCGCATTTACGGCTTTCCACATGTTGAGTCAAAGAACTCATTACGGAGATTTCGGCACCGCACGCAGTGCGATTAGGACAACGACAAATCTTATCTTGATGCATGGTCCAGTCTAGACGCCGGCTGAGAACGCCTTTGCTGCGACAAGGCTCATAAGGTTGGGCTAGGAGAGCATTAGCTCTACTTGGAACGCAGAGCAAAGAGTGCCGCTCACCCGCCTGACGTTGACGGCGGAGACAACTCGCGATGCACTCGTGCGACGCTGAACCCAAGAACCCAACCTATTCCGAAGCCGGCGGTGGCAGATACTGACCGAGATTGGCCATATGCCTCGAGACTACTAGTTCAAATGAACAGATGTATGTTTCATAGGCCAATGATTTCCACCTTCCTGCAATTCAAACAATTCCGCTTCTACTCCTTGTGATAAATAGAATGAAGCTCCACCGATTCTAAAAGAGTGACCAAATGTTGTACCCCATTTGTTGTTATTGAAGACAGTGTTTATCCTGCTAAGTGTCTTGGATTTGGCTATTGGCCTGATTTTTCCCTTGGTATCTCTCCAAGAGAATAGAGGATCTTCCCGGCCAGCTGGAATGACTCTGCTCAAGTTGTGTAAGGCTTCTATTGGGTAAACATCATCTTTGACTGTGAAGAAGGCTGATTGTATTTTCACTGAAGGTAGATCCAATTGAGCATAGTCCTTCCCATTCAAGTCTTTTTGGATGAATGCATCTCATCGCTTTGAGTGTTTAAGACCATCAAACTCTTTCTGGCACCTCACTGTTACTTCTCCGAAGCGCATCATGCCCCAGAAAGCAGTTGTGGCTATTGCCCAGATGTACAGATTGAAGGGAAACAATAGATCAAGTGATTATTTCAAGTATCTGAGCATGGGAACAGTCACAGGGGGCTGTAAGGGTTTCTTACATCTATTGCCTTGTAGATTTGCTAAGCCTTGAAGTGACCAACTAATATGTGTCATTTGGTCATCTGACAATGGCACAGTAGAAATTGACACCGGTTCAAAAGGCATTGGACCACTTTGGCTGGTATCTATGATGTCAAGATCTGTGATGATCCATAATGTGAATGAATGCAATACTTCAAAGGTTGCTGGCAAATGGTCTGATTCTTGAATTGAAACTATATTGCAATATATGTGAAATTTGCGAACTCCTGAACCATAGCTCCAAGTGTCTTATCAAGAGGCTTTGTTAGCTATAGTTTCAATCAGGTGAATTATGGGGTGATTTATCATTGATAGTAGAGGTACATTAATACCTATCCATATTAGTGCCCAGATGGGGTTCCCCTTTCAGGCTTGCTTCATTGTGAGAGAACCACTTCTCCAATCAGCCCAATTTTTGTATGGACATGTAGATCTAAGTGAGGAGACCAGGACCTACTATATTTGGAAGAGTGCATTCCTGTGGCTGGGGTGGCAGAGACAGAATATGTGAGGAAAGAAGATCCCATCACCAAGAGGCATGGGAACATGGGTCCAGGCTAAAATTTTTACAGAATTGAAACCTTCAATGTTTAATCTGCCTCACTGGCACTGGCATTTAGTTTAGGCAGGTACGTGACATCCTTTCTTTCTTTCTATTTTATTTTATTTTGAAAATAGTAACAATTAAAGTAAAAATATTTTGTGGGAGCTGAACAGAGGGGTGGAGAGGCTAAGGGATGAGCTGGACCCTGGGGTTTTAGGGGAGTGCCTTCATTATGGAGGGTGCCAGGGTGTGGAAAATGAGGGAAAGCAGGGGGAAATGAGAGTGGTGCCAGTTAAAGGGTACCAATGGGCTGGGCAGTGGCAGGGAGGGCATGGGAACCCTCTGGGTCCTGGGGTTCTGAGGGTGCATGGAGGCAATGAGGGTGAAAACAGAATGATCCAGGCAGCAGGTGACCACCTGATGGGGGTGGGCAAATTGGGGTACCCCATTCCAGTTCCAATAGAGATATGCTCCAATGTAAGATATCGGAATGGCGGATCATGCACACCTAAGCGCCGGTCAGAGGTCCACTGCGTGCAGTCATTATTGCACTGACAAGAGGTTTAAAATAAAAAAAGTAAAACTGTAGAATATTAAAGAGTATGTTTAGACAACTTTCTACCGTTTTACTTTTTAAAAATTTGTCTTAATAAAAATTTTATTTACAAAAAAAAATTATTTTTTAAGAAAAGGTTGAAAACTCCTTTTTGAGCCATTTGGAGCATTTATTCTTTTCGACCTTCGAAGATTTTCGCTGCTTACATAAGCGCTTAGCGCGCGCTTACACGGGCACTCAGCAAACTCCGAAGGGCGCTGGGGCAATCGAGATCATCAATATCAGTCCACAACAAACAGATTTTGAAGCTTTCTTCTTTCTAAACACTTTCCAAAGCTCTAATACTTTCAAGCTTGATGGGTAGACATAAAAAGGGGGTGCAGGCAAGGCTAAATTTCACTGTGAGCTCAATTTCATAGAGCAATGCTGGGGACATGCCAAAATGCATTACC
>KN837410.1:11854-32337 GCA_000827215.1 Sphaerobolus stellatus SS14 | reverse complement strand
TCACAGCCTACTCTGGATGACTTTATAAATCTCTGAGATACAAGCACCTCAAAGTACCTGGATAGTAACTAGCTTTTGAAGAATACAAAGTGGAATCCGAACTCTAGATTTGCTGCTTTCCCTTTCCTGGACCACAGTGCCAGTATTGGTCTCCTATACCTACCTTGTTCAATAAGCATCCTGTCTGAGATACAATGGTATCAAAATAAAGTTAAATAGCTTTCAATGTGTGGGAATCCAATGCTGAAGTTGCAATTTGGAACTTGCCTTTTCCTGGACTACATCAGCAGCATTGGTCTCCTGCAGTGACCTCATCCTGGTACCAGGCAATGTATATGAAAATATTCAAGGATTCAGCCTGAGATGTAAGCACCTCAAAGTAAAGAGCTACTAAATAGCTTTTTTGGTGTCTAAATGCTAATCTGAGCTTATATGTTGGCACTTGCCCTTTCCTAGACCACAGCACTGGCTTTGGTCTGCAGCAGTCACCTTATCCTGTTTTCTGACATAGAATATCAAAATATTTAAGCATCCTGTCCAAGATACAGGGACCTCAAAGTAAGTAGCTAGTAGATGGTGTTTAAGATATGTGCAAAATTTGTTGAATCCCTATACTGTATACATGACTGCTAATAAAAAGGTTTGAGCCACCTAGGCCATCCCTGGAGATCATGCCAGCACTGACTAAATTTAAAGTCAGGAGGGAGATCCTTCCACATTCCATTTAAACGACACACAAGGCATGAACCTCAGAATCTGTGACAGTATTGCCACAGCCCATGTCATTTGACAGCACATGAATGTTTGTGATTCCTTCTCAGCAAGCTTTATATAAGATGACACTTATCATAGCCTTCACCCATGCAGTGTTTACTGCACACTCAGGATTGTGTGCCCTGCATAGTCAGAGTAGTCATGTGAATGACTCACTCACAGTGCATATTTAGTGAGGATTTAAAAGAGACAATATGCATCAAAAATCATGAACTGATATTCAAATTATACAGAGATTCATCCCTGAGCCTATAAGAAAGTATAGAAAAAGGATCAAGAAATATAAAAGAAAAGAAAACAAGGGATTAAAACTAGATAAGGTCATGTTTCTTAGCAAAATCAGGACCCATTGATGATCCAATCACATCCAAGGCTCGGAGATGCTTTGCCTTCAAAAGTCTCAATTAATTTTCAACTCATAAGTTACAAATACAGTAAATATTTTTAATACAGCAAGGGAGAGGCTCAATGAGCCTCATGTTTTTGTGGGAACTATTTTCACAGTCATTTTTTAGAAACACTGAAAATATTTTAGATGCAGCAAACGAGAGGCTCGATGAGTCTCGCATTCTTGTGGGAATCATTTCCATAGTGATTTGTTAGAAATACTGAAAATATTTTAGGTGCAGCAACCAAGAGACTCAACGAACCTCGCTTTTTTGTGGGAATTATTTCAACAGTCATTTGTTAGAAATACTGAAAATACTTTCAACACAGCAAATGAGAGGCTCGATGAGCCTCACATTTTTGTGGGAATTATTTTCTAACTCATAAGTTACAAATACAGTAATTTTTTTAGATACAGCAAGAGAGAGGCTCGATAAGCCTCGCTTTTTTGTGGGAATTATTTCCACAGTCATTTGTTAGAAATACTGAAGATATTTCAGATGCAGAAAACAAGTAATTATCAACCCTACCAATACCACCTGCCAATCCTACCTGTCAGTTCTACCAATCTTACTCCATCAGCTTACAGTCCAGTCCTGCCTCCCAATCCTACCTCCAACCCCACCTCCCAGTTCCCCCACCAACCCTACCTGCAATCCTACCAGTCCTAGGCTCTAGGGTTGACCCCAGGAGTTTTGACATGCTCTGAGGCAGAGATTGACCAGGCTGGATGCCATGTGCTAAAATCGCAGCAGGTATATATAAGCAGGCATGGGAGGCATTGGGCCATTTGCACGATGGTGACAACAAATATGGGATGAAGGAGAGTGTTAACCAACTTCAAGAGCTCAAGGATGATGACTGTGTTGTGCTCTCAGAGTGGATGGAGGAGCATCGGTTTTGGCATGAACAAGGTGTAACAGCAGAGGCCAGAGTGGCAGAAAAAGAGGGAGGATGACAGCCTTTACCTTGGTTCTGGAAAATTCATGCTACACCAGAATCCAATACTAAGGACAGCATGGATGAAATTGATGATACTGTTGTAGTCTGGGCAACAGAAGATGGGGCCCTGATGAGATCATTTTCATCATTGATTTACTAACACATACATTCCATCAGTTATCCAGGTGGAATGGCTGCATACTAAAGCCAGCTGTGCAAGGTTTGAAGAGGAGGTGAGGTTGCTATTGGTTGAGGCAGAAAGAGTGGGAAAAACCTTTTGTTATTTCTCCTCAAAATGGAACATGCACAGAGAAGCATTCAATCAGGTCAAGATGGAAGGAATAGATGATAGAAGATTGATATGTGGTGGACAGACAAGCACTTCTAGATGGGTTGTGGTGTTTGAGAAGTTGGTGATTATAGCAGAGGCTGCCTTTGCAAGAATGGTTGCAACAAAGGTATACATATCATAATTCGAGTTTGAGCATATCTACTGTTTGGCTGTTTATAGTGGGTATGTCATATGCCCTCTGAATCTATGAACTGGCTATGTACATGCAGATTCATGAGGTATCATTACAGATGTGTTCCCAGTCCCAGTGGTAATCATACATGTGTGTCCAGAAACAAGACTGAGAGATATATGAAGAAGGGAATAGAAAAACAAATATATGTCTGCCAATGACAAGAATTTCATATGCTATCTGACAATAGCCATGGTGATGGTATATGTTCATCCTGACTCTCAGATATGTCAGGATCAATCCAAACCAGCATCTATGAGATGCAAGAACAGGCAAATGTTCTGGCACTGTGCAGGAAATATATGGCACTGGATATATGCCAGGCATTGTACAGAAAGATTCAAGATATACAAAAAGAGTATGGGCAAGATTGTAGAATTGTTTTCAGCTACCATATGCATTGACTTGATCTTGGTGATGGAATAGTGTCTGTAGACATTGACATATGCTGCCAATGACAAAAATTTCATATACCACCTGACAATAGCCATGGTGATGGTATATGTCCATCCTGACAGTATCAAATGCCTACTCTGAGATATGTCAGGATTAATCTAAACCAGCCACTATGAGACACAAGAACAGGCATATGCCAAGATACCTCTAGCACTGTGCAGGAAATAAATGCACTGGATATATGCCAGGCATTGTACAGAAAGATTCAAGATATACAAAAGGGGTATGCATGAGATTGTGGAATCAGTTTCAACTGCCATATGCATACTAACACTGGACAGCTAGTTGATAATGGGACTTTTGTAAGAGAAGGACAGCTTGGGACTCTTATGAACACTTGTACATCATTAGATACATATCATGGGCAGCTTTGTTTATTTTTCCAGGATTTAAGACATTTAGGGTGTCTTGCCATGAAGCTCTGAAAGTGTGCTAGGAGGTAAATAGTGACTTTGTGTGACAAGCTGACATCCTTAATCCTTCTACTTTGACCACCATAGCCTATAGGGTAAAGGAAATATATTAGAAGCCTATCTTCGACCATTGAGTCACTGAATTGAATGCCAGTCACACTGCTGCTCCCTGGCTGTAGTGCTGTCTGGCAGAGTTTCAATTTGCTTACATTGCTTTCCATCCATTTCTGCATGCATTCCACTGCACATCCTACTTGTAAATGAAAGGCTCCGGGTGCAATCTCAAATGAAAATAGGCATTCCATTAACTCTCAGACCACAAAAAGTGTGCGTAAAAACATGCAAGAATGCACTTTAGGAGATGTGACAACTTGTCTTCCCAACACAGGGTCATCAGGGTCAGATGTCAAAGAAGCAGTGATAGAGCAGGCCTTGAATGCAATCCAGTTAGGTCAGGTACCATCCATTAATGTTGCGGCTACCCTGTATGGAATTAGTTACAGCACTCTATATCACTGAGTTCATGGTGGAGTCTCCCATGGAAAAGCCCACTGTGGGGACAGGCTCCTTACACATCCACAGGAATCCATTGTCGAATGGGCAGTCAAATCTGGACAACAAGTGGCTGGTTGGACTTGCCTCCAATTATGTCAGAAAGTATTTGACATCTCTGGCAAAATGCCAACTTCCAAATGGGTTCAGTGGTTCATTAATTGACACCCTGAAGTCAAGGCAAAACAACCTCAGCGCCTCAATCCTAAGCATGCTCATGCGTTTAACCCTGCCACTTTCAAGGCACATAGTGAGCTCTTAGCTGAGATCATCTCCAAGTATGAAATCCCTGTTGAAAATATATACAACACAGATGAGAAAGAAAGCCAGCTGGGAGGTGGTCAGAAAGCTTCAACCAGGGAGCAGATCTTTGGAGCCTCAGATGAAAATATGTATATCCTCAAGGGTGATTCTCTGCTTTTAATTACCTTCATTGAGATGGTTTGTGCTGATGATACTGTTTCACTGGGAGTGATTATGCCTCCCGAGGCTACAGGAGATTGGCATGCTGCTGAAGGGATTGGATGGTGAGACTCTGTGTCTAAATTTAATATGGCAAGGCTAGCATTCCTTTTGATATATCAGCTTTTCTCAATCTGTGAACAGATGGACAGATAATTTTATCTGTAATCAATGGTTTGAAAAAACCTTCATTCCATTTGTGAAGGGTTGTAATATCAGTGGAAAGCCAATTCTTCTAATTTCAGAAGGTCACCAGTCTCATGAGACCCCTGAAATGCATGCCTTGGCATTCAATAATTGTATTATCCTTTATTATTTGCCACCCAAGACAACACATAAATTACAACCCCTGGATGTTGGAGTTTTTGGACCCTTACAGCTGGCATGGACAAGTCACTGTGAAGACTGTGCCATTGCAAGAAATCCAATTACATACTACAATGTTCTTGCTGAATATATGGAGGTTTGTCTATATATTATAATGTCTTTATTTGCGATTTTAATGATAAAATTGGATTAGAGCACACTCTATGAAGCCAACTCTTATTAGAGAAGCTTTTGCTAAGACTGGGATATGGCCCACCAACTTTAGCAAATTCTCTAATGAAGATTTTACACCCAGCAAGTATATGTCAACCACCCCTTCTTTCCCCCCTTCATTTCCCAAAAGGGCATTGCTGGCTCCAAATTCATCAGATCCTCTGGCTTCTTCTCCGAATCATGAGGAAGCAGAAGGTCAACTTGGAGAGGATGTAGAATCAGGTAACAATCCATCTTCTTCCAGCTCCAATCCCATCACTTTATGCCATAATGCTTGTCTTCCCATAATATCACCAGTTACTCTCACAGCAACATCTGATAGGGTTACTAAAGCTTGAAATGGCATAAAAAGGACTTGCAACAGAACTAATAGAGACTTGAAAGAAGCTTCAGGAGACATAGGAGAAATTGAATGAGAGCATCACTCATTGTTCTCTAAGTTTGGATGAGAACTGGTGATTAAGAGAACAGGTTGAGGCGAAGAAAATGCGCAAAAGTACTCATGGTATAAATACCATGGCATGAGGATGCCAGGAATGGGAGAAAACTCATCAAGCAGAGGTTGCAAAGAAGCAAGCAGAAGCACTGAAGATCCAAAAGAAGAATGACCAATTGCATGCATGAGAAGAACAGAGGTGTCTTACTAAAGATACAAGGATATTTGATCTTCCATTAGGACACTATACAAAAAAAGGATGACCTGAAGGATATTGCTATGTGCCTTGGTTTAGAACTTAATGGTAAGACTCAGAACTTACCAGCCGTATCAAGGCACATCTAGATACAAATCCTGTTCTCAGGGCCAATGAACACTTCTGGGGCTTATTTATAATTTGAGTGAAGGAAAAGGGGAGAGGATCCAGAGAGAAGCGGAAAGAGGTCAGGATCGAGCCTGAGGAAGAAGAATATGAGGAGGAGGAAGGAGAGGAAGAACTCTTGCGTGATGACTTTCTGAGTGAAGGTGAAGTGTAAACATTGATGTTATGAACCCTTTGAATGTCTCATAGACTATGCTACAATGTAAATAACTTTTGTATATCAGTTTCTGTGATAAATAATTTGCTTTACAGTGGCTCGGCGGAGTCTGAACACACCGCGCGCATGCCATGTAACAAAATGTGACTCGGCTACTATCAGCTTCCTGTCCACTTCACTCGGAGCCCTGTGGCAACCACTACATCTAGAATTATCTTACCATGTTAGATCCAAATCATTACAATGCATTCAAATATGTACTGTCTAAATTTTCAAGACCAAATTTGAACATTTACATGCTACGGCAACAAATTACTAAAAGCTATCAACTAGCTGTCCAGTGTTAGTGGTTGATCTTGGTGATGGTATGGTGTCTGCAGACATTGGCATATATGAAATGAGGGGAATTAGACTTTCAGCTACATATATAATTATCTGTACAGTCGAGCGAGGGTTCTAGTGCGAGTAGAGGTATGGTACCTGTTGTACAATCAAGTGAAAACATTCAATACATGGACATATGTTACCTAATAAATATACAGATATCCTACTAGACTATCATAATATTACACACCCTTAAGATATGGTTTTATCACGAGAGTGAAGCCTTTTGGTATATACACCAGTTGGCACTCCTGCATATATATATGTCAGGATGGCTAAATCATGGCCTCTCCTTTCTTGCAATTGTAAACGCGTAGATATATACCTATAGACCTGGGACATTGGTAACATGGACAGTATATAAAGCTTTCTCTGTCCAAACAACTTGGCATATGGTAAGGTTAAGGATAAGGTCCTTATCGTAGAGACGTTTGCTGAGGTTACGGACTTGTCATGACTACCAGACATGATCCAAGTTAGTGTGATGAAGCCAGAAGATTGAATCTGCTGTGAAATTAGCACCTATCCTCCACACCACCGACGAGCGAAAAACATACCTCCAAAGCTGTTGAACAAGCCCCGTACGATACCGAAAAGACCACCAACACCATAGTAACCACCACCATGAATGCTAGAAGCCTCGAAAGACGGCTCACCTTCAACGGCATGAGCGAAGTGACCGAAGATGGGAGTGTGAAGGACCTTGGCGGGTAGTGTTGGCTCCAACGTATCTTCTGGCGAGGTAAGGGCTAAAATCACAGCTGAGGCAGTGGGGGATTTCTGCTAATGTCGTTTTGGGAACCAATGCGAACAGTCACGTTGACGAAAGATCCATCCTGAACGTAGCCTCCACCAGTGCGACCGGGAATCACCCACAACAGTCTTAATCACTTTGTAAATCACATTCATACACTGCATGAGCATTGTAGTAGTGGCATTAACTGCTTCAGTGGCATTCTCCTTCAGCATGTTCATAGTTTCATAGTTCTAACAGCATGCAATGCTTCCTGTGTGGCATGTATATGAGCTATCTGTTAGTACACTGATTGTGAGGCTGGGCCATAGCATATATTGTATCTCAAGATCATACGTGTTGAGCCTAAATCTAGTTTGAGATGTGTATGTGAGTACATGAGTAATTTTCACACCCTTCAGATTGCTAGAGTAAGGCGATTGTACTGTGCTGAGGGGTAATCTTCAGTTCCATGGTGAGGTCTAGCCAGATCATAATATCTGTAGTTTCGCAGGTGTATTCCGCTCACCTGTAATTGAATCAAAAGCAGAAAAAAAAACAGATCATGTAACATGTTATTATATTGCTTAAAATATGCTATTTTAACAGTAATACCCACAGGAAGCTTATTTGTCATGTCTCGTTCCAACTCACACCATGGCTGGTCAAACGACTTTAAATGAACATCAACGTAATGGGCCGTCGTCCGCGTGGCATATACCATCAGGAGACCTGGCACGCGCGCCTCTTAGCGCCGGTGGTAGGGGGCGGTATGAGCGGTAGACAGAGGTATTCAGCGCTAGATAGTGCTATATACCGTAATTAGCGAATCCGCAACAGCCTACCCCGCCTATCACGGGCGTCTCCTGCTTTCGCAGATTACTGCGGACAGAAATGATTCCCTCATGAATTTCTAACAGGGAATTAGTCTGGGAAGAGTCAAATGACAGAACATCCGGATATCAATTTTACTCTGTTCTTTGAGTCAAATGCCGTACAATCAATGTTTGTTCGAAGAAAGACTTATGGCCTTGAGGTCAAATTTTTGGACAATGTGTTTGGAGTTGAGATGCCCCCTCAATACGGATATACGGGCATCTGGCTACCTGTTTGCATGGTAAATTTAGCCTTGGAGAACTATGACTAACCCTTAATGGATGGCGAAAATTACTCTCAATTCCAGAGTCCTTAAGATGGCAAACAGGGAACTAATTTGGGAAGAGTCAAGTGACAGAAGGTTCGGATATAAATTTTACCCCGTCCTTCGAGTCAGGTGCCGTACAACCAAGATTTGTTCGAAGGAAGACTTATGTCTTTGAGATCAAAGTTTTGGAAAAGGTGGTCGGAGCTAAGATGCTCCCTCAATACGGATATACGGGCATCTGGCAAGCAATACATTGTTATTGCGTCGCCACCGCTCTCTCGCAGGACCGTGTGAGTAACGGTCCTTCATATCTGACTTTTGGCACTCAGGTTTGGAAGCTGGCTGAGATAGATTTCCGAGATCCGTTCAGCGGAGAAAGTTATAATGAGCCGCCTGTTCCACCGTCCCTAAATTTCGTGCTCGCGGACGCCTTTCTTCAACTCCCATTACCACACGGCATTGCACTCGACAGAGTTACTGCCTTCTTCGACCCTTTCCTATTCATTGTTCCGCTATCCGGTACCATTGAAGGTGATAAGATTCTCTCTCGCATAGGATTGGGAAGCGTCGAGGGGCGTGATAGCCTTCCCAAACACCCAACACTAGAATATCTACAAAAGGAATTAAACAAACGAAATCCGTTTCACGAAAGAATTACGGCTCTTGGTATCAAAACAGGCTTTAGATATAGGACACGATCAGCTTTAGCCGCCACTTACTTGAAGAAAATGGGTAATTCACATATCCTTTTGGTGGGCGATGCAGCTCATGTCCATACCCCGATGGGTGGACAGGGTATGAACCTAGGGTTTGCGATGGTGTGGCTACTGCACGAGCCATTAGAGCTCACATAGACGCTAAGGAGATGGATGTCGAAGCCAGGGATGGGATTCTCATTCATTGTGCGGAACGCCGTCGAGAAATCGGATATGACGTTGTTGGAGCTACTCAGAAATTCAACTACCTTGTTTATTGGAACCAAGGATGGCGTCGGATTGTCCGAAACATGGTCCTTGTCGTGCTCACACGAATACCGCATTTTCAAAAACATCTCGCTATGTTAATATCCGGACTGAAAAACCGTGGTTAGGCTGATGTGGGTATATACATCAGTAATGGGCGTTTCGTCTGGAGTGATCCGGGACGACCTCATAGTAAATTTGGACGGCCAGGTCAAGCTAATATGCGCGGTATCAGTTAGATATGTCCGGCAGGGTATGGCATAAGGTCAGACGAGATATGCCGACAGTGCCAAGCTGATCGTTAACCAGCCTCGCAGGGCGAAAATATTGATTTCCCGCGCCCTGACGAGATTTTTCCTGGCTTCCGGCCCGCATTGGCAGGGTGCCCCACGGGCACCTACAGGGCAGGTCGCCCCCACGGGCACCTACAGGCAGACATGTTTACACTTGTACATCGCTAGTATGTCACTAATCACATTAACGGGCAATGGCTCTCGATCATTCAGCCCTGCCACTTGTAATTTAATCAGTTTATATTGGGCAAATGATAATAGGACTTAGAATTATTTTCGCTTTCCGCCCAGAGACCTACCCTGACCTGCCCTGACCTGCCCATGACTTGCAGATGGCTCCCTCTGCTGCCAAAAGGAGGACAAAGACACATCAGATACTGGCCTTGAAGGTGAATGAATCACCTGTCAAAGCTAACAAGTGCAAAAATAACAGTCCCACCGGTCAAGGGTCTATTTCTCAGGCAGGGAGCTCCGGGCATCCCAATTGTATGAAAGATCAGCAGCTACCTGAAAATAGCATATGGAGAGGAGGCCATTATGTGAATATTATTTTGGATGGAGTCTCATGAGCAGAGTCACAGGCAGAGGCAGAGGTGGAAGGAGGTTCAGAGAATGCAAATTCTATAGGCTGGGGGAGTTAGCTAGCTCAAATGAAAGCACATATTTCGGGCTGATTATTTTATATGTTGTAGCCCTGATGATTTTGTGAAGATTGAGCTTTGTTTGAAGAAAATTGGCGGACCTGTTTTTGAGATATAGAAATCACATGTTTATTGTGTTGGGAGGAGAAGACAAAAAATGTTGAAGTGCTAATGCAAAGGCTTTGAAAGCTTTGAAAGCAGACTCCACTTTAAGCAAACACATAAGAACGAATACCCAGATTAAACCTAAAATTCCATACCGATGGTGGTCATTGTGTCCCCTTTTTTTATATTTAAATCCATTATTGTCTATTTTGGGGTGTGGCCCTATGTAAGATGATGTCTCTATACATGTGTTTTTTGATTAATAAATGCATTCATTATCCTGCTGTCTGTCCCTGCACATACATCGTAGCACACCCTAAAGCTTTGTGCCTGAGTTGGATCCGTGCCTTTTATTGTCTCCCTTAACACGTCAATGTGAAGCATAATTCCAGCTGCTGCAGCAAAGGAATCAAAAACGTGTGGGATGATTTCAGTCGAGATTTCGCCGATCTTCTCGCATTTTAAGCCTAAATCAGTGACGAAGTAAGGCCATTCTGAGATATCGGTGACTACCCAAGATAAAGCCTAAGAAGCAAATGATGTTGGAAAAAATTGCTGATAATTCCACATGAGCTCTTACCTTATCTAAAGGTGGATACCCCGTCCTGAAATGATGAATTCCTTGTACTTCTCCCAACACATCTTTGAATGCTGTTCGAAGAGCCAAAGTGCTATCCTGTGTAAAGGCTATCAGGTGCAGCAGCATACACAATGTGCATGCGACATATCTGCAGTATGGTGATCATCTATCTATAAATCACCATTGCACTTTGTAGTAAGGGAAAGACTGCTGTATTTTGCTAAGGCATTATACATCTATGTAAGAAGTTAGCTAGTGGCATTTCAACTAATAACACTCCACTTATGTGATCGAGGAAGCCAATACCAACTGTGGCTATGCTGTGACTCTACACATCTGTGTAGAGTTGCACTTTTCTATTGGTCCGGCTGTGGCCATGCTGTGACTTGCAGCTTGTGTAAGAAGAGCTTTGCTTTTCACTTTGGGAAACTTAGGAGAGCTTTGCCTTTCACTTTGGAAAACTTTGGAGAGCTTTGCTTTTCACCTCGGAAAACTTAGGAGAGCTTCACGTTCACTTAGGAAAACTTCAGAGAGCTTCACTGTTTACTTTGGAAAACTTAGGAGGGCTTCACTTTTCACTTGGGAGAGCTTGGGAGAGCCTTGCTTTTCACTTCAAAAAAGTTAGGAGAACTTCACTTTTCACTTTGGAAAACTTAGGAGAGCTTTGCTTTCACTTTGGAAAACTTTGGAGAGCTTCACTTTTCACTTCGGAAAGCTTTGGAGAGCTTCACATTTCACTTCAAAAAACTTTGGAGAGCTTTGCTTTTCACTTCGGAAATCTCAAGAGAGCTCCACATTTCACTTCGGAAAACTTTGAAGAGCTTCACTTTTCACTTGGGAGAGCTCTTTTTTGGGAATGTAGTAGGCTGAAGGGGATTCCGATTCATGTCCTTCTTGCTGGAGTGCAGCAGCTCTTGCCTTTTCCTTTTGCTCATTGAGCCACTCAATGCTCATATAGTAGGAGCAGAGAGTGCCTCAAAGGGTCTTCCGATTAAAAGTGATTTCTTCCTGGTATTCCATTGGGAGTGACCAGAACCACCACTCGGCTTCTTTCCCCAGTGGAGTTGGCACCAATTGTCCTAATTGGGTGTGGACAGTATCTCCTCAGGCCACTCTAAACTGTTCATCTTTAATATCCATCAGGCCAGAGTATCTGGATCGCCATCCCAGGTGGGTATGTCAGTAGATTTGAGCTTGAGATTGAAGTGTGGCTCCTGAGAATCAAATCGAGAGTATGGCAAGTCTTTCCTGGAAAAGGCTCTCCTAGAACTGATATCCCAATCCTTATGGGGATAGCCATCATCTGAAGAATTGTCTCCTGGATCTCCTCCATTAGGCTTTCTGGGGATTTATGATTGATTGTTCCTAGCTCTTCGGCTTAGTGAAGGCAAGGGGCTAGGAATTGCTCTATCCATTGGTTCTGAATTTTGGTCACCAATCCTTCGGATTTTCTTGGGATTGGAAATAGTTCTTGGAACTTGTTGGACTGTACTTTGTTGGCCGGGTGCTGGTTGTAACCAGGCCCGAAGCTGCCACATAGTTGCTCCTTGATTCAAGTAGGTGTGGATTAAATGGGTCCTTCTTTGTGGGCCAGATAAGAGTTGTTTAGGGTTGTGTAACCAAATATTGCCTGTCTTGTCTCGTCCAGAGGTGAGGTGCAAGCTGCAGGCTGCTCTGTGGAGTGTCAAGAGTTGACTTTTGCTTCAGGTGCCCGGGCGCCTTAGGGTACAGGGAAATAGCACCCCGGCAAATCCCGGCCAGTGGAAGCCAGACTATGGAAGAATAAATGGAACTGCGAAACAGAAACTGCGAAAAACAGCTTGGATAGATCTATCACGATACCTTCTCGAGGACGAATATCTTTTGCAAACGGCCATCCCGGGCAGGCAGATTTACCGGTTGGACCACAGGCTCGCGGTCTCCATTCACATTCAGTTCGAAGACCTCGTTCGTGAAGTTTTGCGCAATCTCGTGCTTTTGATATCTCGAAGACCAGCAATATTGAACCAATCCCGAGAAAAATGGAATTCCTGGCTATGTAACGTCCTGAACAAATCCTATAAAGGTTCAGCTAAATTGGATCAGAGCGAGACATTAACCTGAGCATAGAAGGCTGCGGAAATTTCATATCGGCCCATTCTGCATGGGAGCTGCAAATAATTTCCAAACACTCCGTTCGGAAACGGCTTTACATAAGATAGATTATCAGAGGTCGACATATCAATAATTTCATCTGTTGGTTGGCACACAAACGTATGAATAAAATCGTTGTCAGAATACCTCAATTGTAGGCAATCTCTACGGCCTAAAATTAACTCAAGTTAAGGTTTAGGTATGTGCACCATATTTGGGCTATGCTTTAGTCAGTCAAGAAATCAACGGTCATCATGTTCAACTCTAAGAAATTATGGATTATGTGATGATTGAGAGCGCATGATGCCTGAAATTGAAATGTGGCTTACGTGTCATCACCTGTAGTCATAGCACCTGTCAGCTACACCTTGCGAAACTCAAGTCGACTCTGAAATTGGCAAGCAGTCATATGTTTGCGCTATTTGTCAGCTTCGCATTGCGAAACTCAAGTCGATTCTAAGTTTCGCAAGTAGTTGTCAGGGAGCACGGGCACGGGTGTCTTATGCACCTACGTGGGCGTCTTACGCATGCGGACGCCTAACCCAGGGAGTATTGGTAGGGAAAATCATATACGAGGGAAATTTGCCTGATTAACCTATGAGAGGCCACAGACCTGATTTGCTTAATGGTCTGAACGCCACTTCCACCCGGACTACCTAATACCAATGTCAGATGTCCTTGAGTTAATAGAACGAAAATTACCCCTCACCTGCATTTATGAAAATAGTGCCCAAGTGTGTCATTGTGAACGCTGGGATTCTTGTCAGAGCCAACGTTGCTTTTTCTATTCCGGGGTGAGCATAATCAAGAGCGACCTGAAGAGGCAATGAGGAACGGACAAGAGGAACAAGAACAAGAATCACCTTTGTACGTGGCACACTGGGCAGTAGGACTATTTCGATATTTATGCCAATGGATAGGTCTGAAACACGTCTCATAATGAAGTGAGTTGGCATATCTGGAATGGACTCGGAGATAGGGCCCATATCAGGAACCGTTGACGTCTCAATAAGTGTGAGAGTGGAAGGCAGACAAAGTATGAGTGAGAATAGTCTTAGTAAACGGACCATTGTTGCCAGATGATAAGATATGCCTTTTTGAGCTGACGGTTGACTTTATTAAATACGAGCATTGAAGGTCTTTTGCACCTCATTGAAGGACCGGTGAAAGCATTAGGTAAACTAAAAAGGATAAACTAGTCCTGAGTGAATATGGCTGGTAAGTTCAATATTATTCATATGGCACAGTATGATTTCGACATCATCCCGAGGGATTATGCTTATACTATGGGAATGCAGCCACCTGATGAAGTGAGATGATGGCACTCAAAGTTCTATCTCTGGAAATGCTCAATGTAAAATTAATATAGAAAACATACAACTTATGTTGAAGAAGCTAGACACCGACTGGATCACTGGCTTCTGCAACAAAAGTTTTCCGAAGTGAAATGTGAAGCTCTCCAAAGGTTTCCGAAGTGAAAAGCAAAGCTCTCCTAAGTTTTCCTAAGGTTTCGGAAGTGAAAAGTGAGGCTCTCCTAAGTTTTCGAAGCGAACAGCGAAGCTCTCCGAAGTATTCCGAAGCGAATGCGAAGCTCTCCTAAGTCTTCTGAAGTGAAACACAAAGCTTTCCAAAGTTTTCTGAAGTGAAAGGCAAAGCTCTCCTAAGTTCTTTGAAGTGAACAGCGAAGCTCTCCGAAGTTTTCCGAAGTGAACGTGAAGCTCTCCTAAGTCTTCTGAAGTGAAACACGAAGCTTTCCAAAGTTTTCCGAAGTGAAAGGCAAAGCTCTCCTAAGTTTTCCGAAGTGAAAAGAGAAGCTCTCCTTATGCAAGCTGCGACTATACCCATCTGTGTAGAGTCGCAGCATGGTCACAGTTGGACCAATAGCTGAACCAATAGTAAAGGTGTTCCTGCGACTCTACACAGATGTGTAGAGTTGCATCAGACTAATCATAGCCAGCCCAATAGTAAAGGCGTTCCTGCGATTCTACACATCTGTGTAGAGTCGCATCAGACCAATAGCTGGACCAATACCAAAGGTGTTCCTGCGACTCTACACAGATGTGTAGAGTCGCATCAGACCAATAGCTGGCCAATACCAAAGGTGTTCCTGCGACTCTACACATCTGTGTAGAGTCGTATCAGACATATAGCCGATGTAGAGTCGCAGGAATGCCTTTGGTATTGGTTCGGCTATTTGTCTGATGTGACTCTACACAGATGTGTAGAGTCGCAGGAACACCTTTACTATTGGACAGGCTATTATTAGTCTATTAGTGTGATGCGACTCTACACATCTGTGTAGAGTCGCATCAGGCATATAGCCGAACCAATACCAAAAGTGTTCCTGTGACTCTACAGATGTGTAGAGTTGCATCAGACCAATAGCCGAACCAATACCAAAGGTGTTCCTGCAACTCTACACCTCTGTGTAGAGTCGCGTCAGACATATAGCTGAACCAATACCAAAGGTGTTCCTGTGACTCTACACATCTGTGTAGAGTCGCATCAGACATAATGCCGAACCAATACCAAAGGCATTCCTACGACTCTACATCGGCTATATGTCTGATACAACTTATGGATTTTTTTTGTTTTCTATATAATGATTTAATATGTAATTATCGAAATATAAGTTAATCTTACTGTAATATTCATCTGATTTCTCTGAAAAGAATTGTTCCTCCTAGCCCGCGCCTGAGGGCTTGGCTTGGGCTTGGAAAATCTCAAGCCGAGCCCTGGAGTGTAAAGATGATGGACATGTAACAAGAACTATGGTGTAATGGTAACACAGCAAATACAGGTTTGACTCCTGTTCATTCTGATTGTCACAAGGTCTTGAGTTCAATTCCTGTTGTGGTCAATTATTATTATTTGTTACATGGAGGACAATTACATAATCTTTAGGGTTAGCTGACCATAGAATTCCCTAACTCTAACCCAGAGGGGGTAGTCAAGGTATATAGATATTTTAATGGTATACTTTCTGGAAGTCAGTTTGATCAGAATTGGCTCATCTCTGACACAATAAAGTATATTTAAAGGGAGAACATTGGACTTGATTGTACGGATCCCCACGAAGATGTGCAATGTATAATCACCTACTAGTAATAAATGTCCGAGGGTTTGCCATGGATTGCAGATGCGAACACAATGGCAATTTCAAATAAACCAGTAATTAGTGCGCAATTCGTAATTGTATTGACAATATATTTAATTGATGCGTGATCTTTGAGTGGTTGAGACCTCTAACTTGGATCAAGGCGATTTAGGGTTCCCTTTGCTCTAGTGAACCACCCAGTTGATTTCCCCATGACCACAGATGCCCAACACATGTAAGTAGAAAATGTTACGGAATGTATCTCTATCAGTCATCTTTCACTTACCAGGATAGCAACACACAATAGCTACACTGCCAGGGGATAAGTGCAAATTTAAGTCCACTGTGAGATTTGACCAGGAGAGCAAATTTCATCCGTATGTTCACTAGTGCAAACACCATTTTTCTAGTTTCCTTTGATCTCCGGAGCAAAAGTTTTGCACTGGCCCATTTCAAAGTCCGCAATTTCCATATACGGCTGCTTATATTCACAATTTATTTTACTTATATTTTACTTCTTTTTCCTGTATACTTGAATAAACAATACATTCACATAGCTCTTATACATATTATATATAAAGAGCATCATAAAAACTCCCACCCCAACCTGTCCACCTTAGACCCAGCTTCACCTCATGAGACTGTTGAAACATTGCGTATGGTGTTTCCAAGGCACGGGTACTAAATAAGGCAACCATCAGAGTGAATATACTTTGGAACAGCTTATGACTCACCAGCAGTATTGTGCACATACTCCATCCTCGTTAACTGAGCTACTGCATGGTAGAGTCCAATTTAGCTTATAATCCTGCATGCCAATACAGAATCACTCACTACTGCGCTAATTATTGTCCACATAATTTAATCTTAGAAGATGAGTCCATGAGAACCTAGCAGAGTCCGAGAGGATAGCAGCATCCCAGTAGAAGATTCAAGCCAGTAGATAGTAGGTGCACAATAATTGGAAACCCAAAGAAGTCCACAGAGCAGAGTTGAAAGCCAAAAGATGTCTATAGAACAGAGTTCCTCCAGCAGCTGAGCATCCAGAGAGACAAGACTTTGAAGCGTAATAGTAAGGCCACAGGTATTCCATCCAATCCAAGCAGTAACGGTCTCTCCAATAGCTTCAAAAGGGAACTCCAGAGATGGTGGCAAAGGGAGGAAGCGAATCAGCAGAATACAACGACTTACGAAGCCAAGATGTGACGACTGTCCAGTTGCGTTGAAGTTGACCCTCAGAGAAAAGATATCTTTCGCTTTCGGGTTTGCTAGCAGTAGTAGCAAATTATTGTATGGGGCATCCACTGAGACCAGAAGAAACCCGAAGTAATAAGAGCAGAGGGAGATGCATGAAGAGCAGACAGTCGAGTTGGGAGCAAGAAACAAAGTTCGTGTAGGTGTTATGTGACTGGCCGTGTCGTTCACTGGTGCTTGCAAACTTTGGTCCGTCTTTTCGATGAGAGCAGATTATGATAAAATTTGTATATATATATATGGAAAAACAAACATATTAGATATTTACATCAATAAAAAAAGTAAACATTTGTGTTCCGTCTTGTGGTGATCAGACATCGAGCTTGAAAGAGGGTTTGACATGGCATGATGAGTTTCATTGACGGCTTCAACTTGGACAGCTGGATCCTGAGAATTCTTCCAGAATATTATCTTGTTTAATTTAGAACGTAGTGTGCATTTCAAGCGCATTTTTGAAGTCTTTAAATGCGATATTAACGTTGTTCGTGGCTCGATTCGGTGGCTTGATATGGACGATATTGATGGGTGACTCGATATGGAAGCTAACACTGGATATGGAAGGTGGTGCGCACGCCGTCGTGAACAAATTGTCACACGCTATGTCGGCTAGACACTTGTCAGGGGATTTTTCAGGGAAGTGCTCAGTTTGCAAATGTGTTGCAAAACAATTTGCATGTGAGTCTATTTCTTAGTTACAATTTTTCTAAAAAGTCCCAGGTCGTCTGGGTTGCAAAATAACACCTGGCGGTGTATGCTGTGTGATTACTTGAGGAAGACTTTGGATATACACTTTTGAGAGGATTGAGCAGGAGTAGAGTTCTCTAGCTTCAAATTGCTAACTTGTGAGGCAAATTAAGATGAGGTGTGCTTACTGGCCATCCCAGACAAGAATTCTATCAATGAAAGCCCTAAGATATGTTTATCGAAATGGTCTTGAATCTCAAAGGACCTAAATTCAGACAAATGAACAGAAATATTTTATTACCATTTATGAATGCTGAGTTCCTACATGGCTTCTGGAAGGTGAAGTGCAGTGTGAAGTAGAAGTTGAGAAGTGGAAGCACAAATCTCTGGTGGGGGCATGAGGCTGGAGAAACAGCCAGGGTAAATGTGTGGTTGTGGGCACCACTGACAAAGCTGCTTGCACAGGCTTAGGCATCCACTTAAATGAGTCACACTTTTTCACACAATTTGACCCTAAGATAATCTCCAACAGTGTGAATAACCTGCAGCATCTCATTGGCAGGTGTGGAAAGGTAAGAATAGACTAATGAAAAAATTCTCAAAAAGAGCCAGAGCGCTGTTAATTCAGATTTCAGATTTCAGGAGAAATAACACATTTTCCTCAAAAATAACTTTGGCATGCATTTACCATCCCTCCAAGGTGAAGCTTTAATTGTCTCACTTGAGTTAAATATAAAGACTTTTCCACACGATCTATCTGAAGATCTTCCATTAATAGAGCCAGTGGTGTAAGTGCCTGTGATGCTAGCTATTGAGCATGCATGACTTCTGTGGTGTGTGTGAGTTCTTGTGGTGGGATAGTAAAAGAAAGAAAGAAGATTGCATGTGAATAACAGTATTAGACTTTATAGAATCATTTCAAAGATAACAACAGGTGTAACATTCACAACCAATTGATGCTCAAAGTTACTTTACATTGCCTTAGCTGGTAGATGATAATCTGCCCCCTCTTTTTGCTTCCCTTTTTCCAGAAATCTTATTGTGCGTAAGTCCATTTGGAGATTCTTGTAATGTAGTAAGTGGAGTAGTGCCAGCTAAATCATCTTATCCAGTTCAGATGCAGTGTTGCTGTCATTGGATATGCCTACAATTTTTCCAGTAAAGAAATTATTTGCAGTAAGCTATTTGTTCTATGCTTCTTGTTATAAAGGTGATCTTTAACAAAGCACAAACCTGGCTCAGTTAGTGGATTCCAATTTTTATCTACACCAAGGTGGTTCTAAATTAGAGTACTGCTACGTCCTGATACAGAATACACCTGGTAAGCCATGAGGAAGTAAGTAAGTGTTTCTGCATGGAAATGCCAACAACTTGTATGGAAAGGACTTGGATTCAACTTGTGTGTTGCACCCTGCTAGGTTGTAGGTTGTCCCTACTTCTGAGTTGAAGATGAGAGTGATATATAAGACAGAGCTGGATGAGAATGAAACTCGAGTGGAAGAGCAGATAGAGAGGAGTTAACAGATAATACATGGTTCAATTTCCAACTGAGTAAAAGTAGATACAAAATGAGTATATTTAAATATAATTAACTGAGCAGGGAAATAATGGAGAATATAGAAAATCAGAGATAATCAGGGGAAACATAATTGGTGCATGATGGTGTGATGATATGCTGTGTGGAGCTGATGAGAATATAACTTAAATATTGCAGGGTCAATACATCAGATGAGTCACAAGTGAGATAGGAAAACATAAGGCATAGATAAAACAGATAAGAAATGATAAGAGAATCCAGTCGGAAAACATATGATGAGTCAACATGAAGAATAATAGAAGTGAACATGGAAAGCTGCATGAGAAGGATGGCCATGCGGAAATGATCTAAACAAATAAGCAATAATGCCTGGTCAGATTGATATTTGACAAGTACAGTCAACATGATGAATATCAAACAAAGATCAAGGACACATACCTGCTGTAGGACTGCTGTAGGATGGCAAAACATCATCCTTTTTAAAAATATTAATCAGAATTTATGACTCACCTACTGCAGAATAGTTTGCCAGGGAGACATTCTCAATGACACACTCACTTGCCGTAGGATAGATCAGGCAAAGGAAGCGGCAGGGAGGTGTCTGTACATTCTCAAATAAGCATACTCAGCAGTATGGTTTGCCAGGGAGACATTCTCAATGACACTGTCACTTGCTGTAGAATAGATGCAACAATGGAAGGGTCAGGGAGGTGTCAGTGCATTCCCAAATAAGCATACTCACTTGCTAGGGGACAGAAGAAGCAAAGGAAGAGTCAGGGAGGTGTCCCTGCATTCTCAATCAAGCACACTCACAAGCTGTGGGATAGAAGTAGCTGGAGGATAGGTCAGGGAGGTGTCCATGCCTTCTCAAAAAAGCATACTCACTTGCTGTGGGACAAAAGCATTAAATG
>KN837409.1:111975-148588 GCA_000827215.1 Sphaerobolus stellatus SS14 | reverse complement strand
GCACATGGCATATAGAGGGTCAATTGGCATGTTGCTGCTTGGCCTTCCTTCAAGGCTTCACTAGAACTTAATCTAAATCCTTTGCTAGAACGAGCATATATGTGCTACTGCCATCTATTATTATGACAGAACAAATATCACAAGCAGCCGTCTGGCCTTCCGTCAACAAGTTAATATGGAGCATGTCAGTACCGAGGTCAGCTACGAACAGAATGACAGAGATTGACTCGGCGCAGTGTATGGCTGCGAAGACCAAACCAATGCAATTCAAGAACTTGGCAGCATTGAAGTCAAGGATGGAAGATTGATAACCTTTCCCAATATTCTATAGCACCGTGTCCTTCTGTTCAAGTTGACCGATCCCACAAGGCCGGACCACTGAAAAATTATAGCTTTATTCCTAGTAGGTCCGAACCTCCGTATAATCTCTACGGCTAATATTCCATGTCAACGAAGAGATTAGTGGCAGGAAACGTTGTCCACCGTACCTCGTAAAGGTCTCTTAGGTTTACCTCAAGGACTCAGGGACCACATGGTAACCCAAGCTAAGGATTTCCTTTGGATCTTAAAGAGGTAAAGTGAAGAGCGTTCAGGTTAGGTGGATCTTCAGACGCGACAATTTGACTCCCCACCGATTTGCTCTATGTGAGCATTGATACAGTTACGTATTAGGAAGATCCTACTTCGATATTGGTCTCGAATACTAAGATCATTAGTTCACGTGTACAATAAGCCTGTCTAGACAATGTCTGAGACAACTGATTATGAAGAGTAAGTCTCCAGGATCAGAGACGATTAAGCCCGCGAGACTCTCATGGGTAAACTCATTCCTTTTACTCCAGCTACGATGGGATGCAGTATGATCCTTCTCCCAAAATCTTACTTGGTCTCCGGACCATCACTAGGTGCGAATTCATAATTGCATTTCAAGATGGATATGGCCGCCTAAATGAGAAGTTAGTAAGATGAAATAAACGCCTTCAATGCCAGTACTGCAAAAGTCTTTCCCGCGCAGTTGTTGACCATCCCAAAAACTCAGCATATGGCGATAGCCCGAGATCCCTTTAACTTGTTCAGGAAGGCCGCCTTGAGAAAGCCAGCGTTCTGGAATGAAATCTGCAGCTGTTTCGTCTCAAATTCTTGCAGACGTATTTAGTGCAGGAATAGGAATGATAAGAGTCGACCCTCGACCGACAAAGATCCTATCAGTGCTGGAACCATTTTTTAACTTGACTGTATTTTCCAATAGTAGGATGTCATCTACAGTTGCTTGTCAATGATGTCATTCACGATGGTAATCTTTCATAACAGAAAAATACATGTCTCTCGAGTGATGGTTGCAGGTGCATGAAGGCACAACACTTCACGTAACACTGCATCCAAATAAGGGATGTCTTTCGTAAAGTCGTTGAAGGCTGGGTTTCCAGAAAGTTTTGAAGCTCTTCTCTAAGCAACTTCTGCTTATCCTGAGCCCGCGATAATTCAATCAGAGCCCACGGGATATGTCGTCAGAAAACCTATCATTGAAAGGATTGTTACTATAATACCTTTAATGAAATTTGTAGCAAAATGTGAACGTGGTGTTAAGAGAACATAAAATCCAAAACATACCTGCTGTTGTCTCATTACCAGCGAAGAGGAGCGATTTCATGTATCAAGCAATCCATTCATGACGTGAATTTGAACGGTCATAAATGAGACAGTTACCTGCACTTTAAGGTCCTGTGGTGAAAGAGCCGCCCCGTACGTTTTCACCAATATTGACATTAGATAATTAAATCATAATACGAAAACTTCCCCGTACAGAAGATCACCATAGCGGACTTCTCAAGCGTGTCTTCTGTATGAATCCGAGAAAGAACAGCCTCGACAATTTTGTCCATACTTTCAGAGAACTTCGAAATTAGGCCATTTCGTGTTGACAGTAATGACAGAATAGAAGGAAATCTTGGTCTATAAGTAGAATAAGCATTGTTGATACAGGTAACTTGAAGTTGCCCAAGTCTCGTAATGTATCCGCAATCAATGACTTCCGGCCTTCAATGGCACCAAGATCGTGTGTGAAGACCGAGAATGAGATGATATCTAGCGAGAAAGCTTCGATTCTTTGACCTTTATATTAATAAGAGCCATGGAAATGTCTTTGAACGATGTATGATTCTACAACATTGATCAGCATGCCATCGGTTCCAAGGGACTGCAATATGTTATGCCAGCGTGTTTGAGGCTGGTAGCAATATGAGTATACGCAGTTTCGCCTGGCCGAAAATAACAAACCTTATAGCTGGCCTCTATAAAAGCGGGAAGATAGGTCTTGATCACAGCAGTGATAAATACAGTGTTTAGGACCTTACCCATACTATGGGTAATGTTTACATCAGGAAACTTGGTAAAACTGGTGCGCTATTGCCTGTGCAAATTTTGCTATGGAAATGTACATAAACTATAGTCAGCTAGGATCACTAGCATAGTCATCTATAGCTGACTATAGTTTATGTACATTTCCATAGCATAACTTGCACGGGCAATATCTTGACACAGACTGTATAGGTGGCCCCAATTATTTGTCATTAGAGGATTATAGATCATATGAACCAAGTTCTCAAAAAAAAAATAGGATCTCCCTGTGTCGTTCCATAGGAATAACCTAAATTTCTTACCGAGCCATTAGGCGCCGGTTTTTACCAAGTTTCCTGATGCTAGCAAGGCTATCTACAGATAAAACGATTTCCCTTTCACTTCTTGTGTGCATGTCTACTGAGTGCCAGGATGGAATTATCCCCGACCTATATAAATCATGAACCTTGGGCTGAGAATCAAAATAAGAAAGGCGCACAAACATTGATAACATCTTAATTCCACTAGGCGGGATATTGTACTTCCAAGCGTCGTTAGCGCACAAAGTGAGACACCGCCTTCAGATCGAGTAGGACGATTCGTCTCGTGTTCAGCGGACCATGGATCCTATGCACTATCTCATATTCCTTTTGCCATTGTAGAAACAATGCGGCTCCATCGTCTACATTCGATGTGCGTTTTGAATCACCAAAGAGAAAGCTTGCAGATGCAGGGCCAGGCAGATTGCTAGTTTTGATGTGATTCCGGATGACTTCCTAAAAGGAATACAAAGCACCAAGCAGAATGGCCCATCGAACTATCTTAATCGGGAGCGAGAAGGACATGGGAGTTGAGTATAGAGTAGCTGTCAGAGCTTACCAACCGTTGCCATGCTTCGGAGAGCTTTACCCTGACCCCCCCCCCGACGCCGATCCAGTTCGCTAAAATTGGGCGATTCGGAGTCTTAACCCTGCGCTATGATTCCTTATAGCTCATATCTGCAGGATCAGGTATGGGCGTCCCATATATGCCATGCGTAAGAATGCTATACGAATGAGCTTCTCATAACAAAATGTAAAAAAATAAATTTAGGAAACGCCAGCCTGAGTGGCCGGGATGAAATTATGACGATATTCGGTTCATCGAAGTATCAGTCTAGCGGAAGAAAGACTACGCCCCATAAGCCATTCTCCAGCTACACATATGCCGGCACTCCAAACAAGCAATAATGATGTAATGCAGAAGAAAGATATTGTTTGGCCTATTTCTAGCCACGAACCTATTATAAAAATTAGTAGACTGACACATCGAGTAACGAAGTCTAAGATCCTACCGGTATCCGTGACATTATAGAAGAAAGCTAACGTCATGCCTATAATAAAATGTCAATGGATATTCCTTCACAGACAATAAAATATAGACGGACCATCTGTGACACTCATCGCAATGAGGAAGAGCGAGAAAGGCGGCAATCCTAGATGAGCCGTGAGGGCTGCAAAGGCTGCAGAAAGAATGACATATGGTGCCACAATTTTAAATGTCTGTGAAATTATATCAACACAAAAGAGAAGGAAAAAAACATACACTTAAGCAAAATTAAGGCACTTACCAGAAGACTAGCCATTAGAAACGGATTAAATATGGGTACCAATCGATACACGGGTTCCAAGTAGAAAGATCTAAAAAAAGTTAAATAAAGTCCCATCATAAGCGTAAATGACTTACGACATGGATGCAACACTGACGGAAGAAAAAAGTAGGTGAGTGAATGAATAGAAAGAAAATATTCGGTAACTCACTTCCCTGTACCAAAGAATGCGACTTGCACGAAGAACAAAAAGAACAAGGCGATACGTATGGAATCTCTTGATAACCTGGAGGAGGAGACGCCTGTTTTCTTAGTTTGCCTGACAGTCGAATCGTTTACTCTTGATTCCACTTCAACCCACAAAGCCAATGAAATTGAAAAAGCCACATAAAAAAGACCCTCCACGCTGATGGACAGTATAATAAAGCATGGTCCAAGCGCAAGGAAAAGGTCCAAGAGTCTTAACAATGGTGGTGCTGTCGATCTTTGGCTGATGAAAGGAACACAAGGTGCGATGACTTCCAAGTCGTTGAACAAGGGGCGCCTATGTGATGAAAATGACGTCACTTACGGAAACAAAGCCACCCAGCTATTTGATTCTGTAACGGTAAGCCTTGTTTCGCTTGCAGGCTCTGGATAGAGCTGGCAGTGACAATCATGCTGAGAATTATTAATATAACCTATGGTGGAACATTGTTTAATAATTAATATATCCATCGTTTTAGAGAATAATTGCTTACTTGAATCGTGAACCTTTGAAGCACGATGCCTCCTTGTATCATCGTGCCAACTAAACCAGTGGCTATCATGGCGGCACCGCCTAGCATACTGTTATACACGTAATGAGGCTAAGATGAAAAAATCAAAGAGTTATGGAGTGTACCGACATTGCGCGAATATCCTCGGTCTTTTGGACACTCAATACAGGGAAAATAGCCGTGCAAAGGCATGATACAGTCCATGCGGTCCAGAGGCCTATATCTTGTTTCCTGTACGTTGGTCCGAGGGCTGTCATGATCGGCCAGAATAGTCCAATAACGAGGAAACCAATACTCCAAATAGAACGATGAGTATAGCCAGCCTTCAAAACAGCCCATTAATGATTTACGTATAAATATATAATAAATACGGCGGATACGCACCACCATGGCCAACAAGGAAGCAATAACTGCAATGCCTCCCGCCAACCAGCTAAGCGGATTGCCCAAGTCTACCCTTTTGAGTTTCCACAGAGATTTCGTTGCTGAAATCCAAAACCAAATCGGGAAAGCGACGTAGGCATAGTAAGTCAGAGGCGAATGACGCATTGCCAATAAGGCTGCAGCGATTGAGAAAATGAACAAAAAGGATAGCAAAGGAGAAGCATTCAACTGCTCCGAAACCGAAGGTTTGGAAGCGGTCGAACCGAAGCGCTGAATGACAAATAATCCACTATATAAAGACCAGCCTATGTAGCCCAAGGTAACGATAAACCCTAAAAGCGTGCGATCATAACTGTATAGGATGTAAGCATTGAGGAAGAGAAAGTGTCGCAGGGATAAGACATAAGACGAACGTTTGTAAATACCGCAGCCCCTCCAAGACCTTAGCAATTAATCGGGTGGATTTCTCCTGCGCCTGCTTCCACTCTCCTTTCGATAGCAGCATTTTGAGCTCTTGAAGTTCAGCAGAACCCGGAGATGAACCTTCGTCATGCGACAGATCGGAAAATGGTTGATATCTCAGGATATGCTCCTTTTTAATCGCTTAAAGGTATTATTAGACAACCTTATCCTTAATTAAGATTACTACCCACCATGTTTTACACGATACTGCTCCAGGATAGTCTATATATCTTATCAGAACACCCAAGTTGTAGAATTATATATAACCAGACCTTTGCATTGACGACCATTGTTCTCGCTTTTCGCTCTTCTCCGCCCGAGAGATAATTAGCAGGTAAAATACCCACGGAATTTACAGGTATAGGCCTGCCCAATAATGTTGACATAAATGGTGCTATATCTGCTTGAGATACGTCATGAGATTCTAAAGGTAGATCCCATGCCATGGAAGGGCTATTGGATTTAGACTCGATGGGTCCTCGAATTCCTGCACCCCAAGCTATGAGTGGGGTTCGTGTATTATCGGGATCTGGCAGAGGGTCAGGAACAGAATGCCAAAAAAAATTAATTCACGACGTACGTCCATCTCCGTGATTTCCTACGTTCGACATGCCATGGTCAGCAGTGAAAATATACGCAGTTTTGCCTGCATCTCGTCCATAGAAAGATTCAAAGAGAGTTTCCGTTTGTCTGACAATCGAATCGACATGTTGGATATTTTCCATGTATTCCTAAAGGGGAAGTAGAATATTCTGAGCGTCGTAGCAACAACCAACACATAACGTTTCTTACTTTGGAATGTGGACGGTAGGAATGTCCTGTCGTATCCAACCCCAACAAATGCATAAAGAATACTGTACCAGGCTCTCTGAGTTGTTGATTAAGTGCTTTGTTGGAGCTAGCATTGTGGAATAGCTCCCCCATGGTGTCCATAACCCATGTATCGAGCGATTTGGCATCTGAACGATATAATTATCTAGAAGTTATAGCAGATAATATTCTACCTTTCGTAAAGTCTTCTTCATGATCCTCGTAGCACCAGGTCAAGACCTTGCCTTCGGTAGCTCCACGCGCAAACATTGGTAGGATGTCGGGGGAACCGAACGAAAAAGTCTTGGTTGATTGGTTGAAAACTGAGTCAAAGTCCACCTATGATTTTGTGAAGTATATAACTGAAGAAATGTCATAAGGACTTACAGGATTGGTTTTCCATCCCTGGCAAAAATAAATGAGGACAACGTCAGAAGTGAAGATGATTAAGAACATGCCTTCGTCACCGCAGATACATCTTCGTACATTCCTGCTATAATGGCAACATGTCCTGGTCGAGATTCTGTTGGCACACGCGTGTGCGAAATTCCGAATGCTCCACGTGTTTTGACGATGGAGCGTAGGTAAGGAGCAATGACTTCAGGGGAACCGGGTATAGAAGGGAAAGGGTATCTATTGAATAGAAGGTCGGCGCGCAGGCCGTCTCCTAAACCCATGATATAAGTAACAATAATACAACAAAACATAATAGACTAACCTACGATCAGGACGAGACGCTCAGCATCTGCAACCTCCGTACTGAAGTGCTGCATCCCATGCACTACCGGACTAGTAAAATAACAATCAAATACAGACATTATGTAAATCTAATGCAAAGGATAATTAATGCTTATAAAATCAATTCCTTAAAGCTAAATGGCTCACAATATGGAAAGCTAAGCCAACAAGCAACAGCCGAAAGATACCCTGGGAGCCGAAGGAGGAGGCCTTCTGAACTTCGATAGTCGATTTCATTTTTCAAAGAATGATTTGGAATGCTAGATTAAGCGAGTTGGTATACGGTGGCTGTTCGAATTAGGTCAGTATGGGCGATAGGAAGTTGACGGGCTTGATGGGACGTATCCCAGGTGGGAGCCAGTAAGGCTTGGTTGGACCAGTAGAGTGCGACTCTAAGTTTATGATCGTTGATCAAGAAGATAAAGGATGTAGGAAATTAGGAGTTTTGCCTCGGATTGCAGGAGGTGTTGGATGCTAAAATCAAGAGCGTGGTAAATGTCGCGGCGACCCGAGAGGATGTCTCACACCGCTCGTCTATAAATAGCATACGCAAATAGAATTCCTGAAATAGCGTCCACTAGCATTTAGCGTATACCTAGTCTTCTATCTTCAGTGCTAAACAAAGCTCTTACTGAGCATTTAAGTCTGGGCTCTACTAAAGTTTCTGCTTGTCAAAAAATCTCAGTACGTAGCGAAACGAGTACCCAAATGGGGCTAAGTATCAAGATTCAAACTTTGTACTTGCGCCACCTTGCCCGCGCGAGCGATAACGTCTAAATGTGGCGTTTCTTGCTTATTAGGAAAAAAAATCACCTGGCTGCATATCATTAGCGTTATGTGCCTACGACCCAAATGGAAGGACAGCCTGAGACAACCGTCATTGTTCAGGTTAGGATCGGATTTACATGTCGACTCGGAGTTTAGTATCAATGATACTTATCAGATGGAAAGCACGTCGTAATAAGGTAGAAGCAACGTGTCATACGATAAAATCAAGATGCTCAGAGCGTCCCAAGGAGTATGGTTTGAATTTGCTAATGGGAATATTTTATTTCCAAGAGAGTTTGGTAATTTTTCTTGCCTTGTGATAGTTATTACATATACTTAAGGCACCACATACTTTGTTATCTCGTACATTTTCCCTGTAACGGCTATTCAAAACGCGGATACAAGCTACGGGATCTTTAGGTTAAGGGTCTTGTTGGCAAATAACGTCTTTGCTTGAACCTGAAGCGTAAACTCAGTTTAATGGATAATACATATTTGAATTAAAATACCTTGAACCATATCCATGCGTTATGTTTCCTGCAATCACTTTCGTGTCGGTAAAGTATTCGACTTCTCGAAGGGAAGGCTTCGAATTGCTATACCGTATCGATGCCTATCACGGCGTAGGTGTATTATTGCGCGTGGGACTCGAAGCTTCTCTTCTCTTCTTCAAATAACCTTTGCGTTGCATAAAAGGCTGGATTAGTACGCCCGCTATAGTCAACCGACGTCACTAACTGGTTTCTATGTAGCTCGTGGCCGATGGGACCTGATGGGACGTCCCGGGAGTCTCCTGTTAGCTATCAGTTTCTTCAATGCGAATTCGCTTAGGCTACCTTTAAAACCGCAACGACCGCAGCGTCTACCCAATATGAAACTTGAATTATTTTAGGGCTTGATAGTGATACGTTAGTCTCCTCTGCTTCGTCAGAAACTTTGCCGTAACGCGGCAGTACTGAAAAGGAAGCGGGGATCTTTTAAGCAAGGAAGAGACAGAATAAAGTAAAGACGGGATGTGGAGCATGGATTATTCCTTAATCGATTCCGACGAAGGATATATTAATGAACCCTGATTGTACCATTCGTATTGCAATAGCGTAAACTAGGATTGCTGTAGAAGCCAGCCACCATCAATGAGCACAACCGAACCTGTCATATAGGCATTGACAGCGAGACTCAGAATAGCTTGGGCATAATCCGTAGGCGAACCTTTAAGCCCGCAGTCAGAAAAAGAACACTGCAAGGCACGAGCAAATAACATACCAAGGCGCCCCATGGGCACACCTTTCTTCGACCTCACTTCTTCAGGATCAGATGGGAAACTCGACTCTTGGGTCATCTGGAAAATCGGATTAGAACAAAAGCAGTGTTTATGTGAAATGAAACTCGACTTCGGAAGGAAAATATCCTGGGGCGAGAGTATTCACTCGGATCCCCAATGGAGGTCCACGGAATTCAAATGCCATTTGTTGCGTTAGTGAAATAGTTGCGGCTCTAACGAAAATAATAAGATCGGTATCGGGAATGGTACGTCGCGGAAACTTACTTTGCAGCGTTGTAAGCGAATTGCCCGCCCTAACGCAACACATAGTGAGTTTCCAGCCAGATATAATGCAACTTCCAACAAGCGCACCTGAGATTGCTTCGTGATCCCGGACATTGACGAAACATTGAGTATAGAACCCGTGTGGGGAAAGGGTCCCTTGGCCGCCACCAGAAGAGGAAGGAAAGCCACTGTTATCCCAGCTCTTTGTAAGCAGTTCTTAGTAGTAATCGCGGTTACGGACCTGCAACAAAATACATAGAAGTTGAATTCAGATGCAAAATTTGATTCCAGGTTTCAAACGTGCTTGAGAAGAGGGATTGGGATATTTCCTCAACAGTGGTTTTGGTCGCGAAATCATTTTTGACTCCTCCAACGCTGGCGTTATTGACGACAAGGTTTACATAGCTCTCCTTCTGGCGAATGGTGGCGACCATACCTAAGGGGGCGCGCACGTGAGTTAGCTGCCGTTACTTTTAGGTGATGACGCCATACGTTCAATATCATCCTTCTGAGTAACATCGGATACAATCGGTATCAATTCGCCATTAATCCCTGGACCATGTCCATGAGACTTTACGGCTTGCTGCAGTACGTCTTCACGACGGCCAGTGATATCTGCGAAATTTCATTTAAGTTAGCTCTTCTTCGGATTTAGTGTACCGGACACCCACAAACTCTTGCAGCACCGTTTGCTAACAAAGCAGAAGCAGTCATCAATCCGAGCCCCGTGCCACCACCAGTTACTAGATATATCCCTCAGTATGCCGAACAAGAGGGCCCTTCTTATTGATCTCATACCAACTGCGACCCATCCGGTAACATCAAACAACTTCTCCGCCTTGAAGTCGGTAGTAGCGAAAGGAGGCATACTTGATAATGCTTGATGGGAACGATCTGATAAAGAGAATGCTGGGCCTTTTAACCTCGTTTTTGCCGGCGTGGACGGTCCGTGGTTTGCCGTCAGTTCGCTACTCAGAACTTACGTGCGATGACTCACTATACATCATCCTTAAGACATCGCGTGGATTTTATTCATTATTTCACGCATATGGAAGTAAGAAGGCTTGGAACATATGCTGAACTAATACTTCGTACTTATGGTTGAAGCTTGAAGAGGCACGAAATGCGTTCAAGCTCCGCTTCAAAAGGTCAAGCGCCCATAGTCACGTGGTCTACGTGTTGTCAGCTGCTATGATAAGCAACTAAACTTTAACGAGCTCATTAGATATCACCAAACTAAGAACATAACGCTGTCCGTCCTCCGTTCCAGTACAAAGTGAAAAGTCCTTGGTTGGGTTACATACATCAAGCCGGTTAAACCGTAAATGCTAGTATACAGTGGTAGATAAACCCCTAAATTTTTGCTTCATCGGCCGTTTGTATACTCCATAGTAAAGTGGCAGGGTCATATTTCCCAAAACGTCTTTTTCAACCACACCGTCGGACAGCTCTATTTATATCCATATATGACCTGATGAGAAGCCTGAAGCAGTTCATGAACGGACAAGGCAATATGTGGTAGTAATTAATGAATAGAATTACATCGATATAATATTGAATGATAGAACCCCAAGCATTCACGTCAGAATATCTATTATAAATGTATTATACGGAATCATAACAAGCTGCAACTCCGATGGCAGTTACTTTCTTCCCGTCTCCGATACCCAGGGTTCTTCTGATGTGTCATATATGGTTTTGATGCCTAGGATTATCTGCTGCGCCTCCTTGCTCTGAATTTGGTGCCTCGACGGAAAGATCGCGCATAATATATGCTTTTTGGGTTTACAGATGCAGCTTATTTCCATATCATCTGAGAACGCCCACATCGGTGCCTTGTCATATTTAAATTCAAATTGGAGAAAAAGCAAAAGTGACCGATGCGCGTTACTTACCAATAACATTTCCCGATCTGCAGATGGGTGATCCACTTTATCTGGGCGGGATATACAGACGCCTTCAGTCAGAGCAAATTAAATCCTTGCTGATATATAGTATATTCTTTGAAATTACAACTGAATATATGCCACAAAAAGAGTGAGAGAACACGGGAACCTGTCCGAAGATAGGGTCTGCAAACGGATTTCCTACGAAGAAAAGTGACCATGAAATAATATTTGAAGACTGTTGACTTACATTAAATGACCCGGAAGCAATAATTAATTAAATTAAAAAGAACCTGGACGAGCATAAATGCAAGGGTATTTAATGTGAACAACAGCGGAGTCTGAGCCGAAACCCGAGAACCCCGCATTAACAAACTGAAACAGGACAAATATGTAAGCTCCACCAAAGGAGAAATAAAGAAGTCAAGAAGTCCGAGGTAGCTCATCCCGATGGCCCAATACAAATGGTCCTTCCCAGTTATCTGCGTCCGCGGGAGAAGCTGCAGTACGCCATCTTCCAACGAAAACATCACTATGATGGATGTAGCCGCGAAGTAGCTCCCTGCCGGTCTGTATCTGAAAAGAAGGAGCGGTTGTATCCAGTTCTTTCCGCGCAAATGATGTCGAACATACTGGATCGCGAAGGAGTACGATGAGTCCATCCGACAATCGGACCCGACCTATATAACGGGTATCATTGGCGGTGCTCTACAAGGATGTGTCCAATGATGAGTTTCTCCCATGTTATCTAAGTTGAAGAATATCTCACATTGCCAATAATAATCACATCATCTATTTTCTCATCTTCTGCTAAACCTAGAAATCCATTCGCTATTAAGACATCTAATGAAGTTTAACCCTGTTTAGGAAAACACTAACCTAGCTCTGGGACAAAAGGTGAATAGCGTGCCATTTTATTCTCTGCACGATCCCATATCCGAAGTTCCTGAAGCTTCTATCAGCATCAGTTGACAATTGTAGTGAAATGGTACGAACTCCGCTGCGCATATAATTGATTTCAACCTCATAATCAGGTGGGAACCATGCGTTCAAAATTCCATCGCCTTCCAAATTCAGTCGCAGAGATTCTTCCGCACTGGAAGAATAGAAAATCGTCAAATGAAAAAGCAGAGGAAGAGATGTCATGAACAAGCTCTCGTAAGCGCTAGGGGATGGCCTTTGAGAATCTCGAAGAGCCATATATTGAGAATAATTGGGGTGCTGGAAGATACATAAGCCAGTACGGCAGTTTTTGGGGAAGAAGAGCTCACTTCTATGCGACCTTCCCATATCCCTGATAGCAGCGTGATCAGGCGGCGGGTATTAATGGCCGAGGCTCCCGTTTCTGAGGGCCCGCCGCTTGTCTGAAATGTACATTGAAGTCGGGCCCAGTCGTCTTGAAATTGATTGCTCGGTCGGTATGAAGGATCAGTATGCGATGAAGTGTGAGAACTGAACTCTTCTAGACCGGCCACTGAAGAAGATAGCACCCTTCTCGCTCTGTCAATAGATTCGTTCCCGGGGTGAGAATTTGATGGGTCTGCATTGTGCGAATACCGAAGAAGACATGCATCCGCTCGAGCACAGAAGGAAAGAATGGCCACAGGCGATATTGGTGGGATTACAAAAGTGACGAGGTGTGAGAACATGGGAATTGAATAGAAGGATTGAGAACCAGTCGTTGTTCGAGATTCGCTATAGGTACCAACGTCACTTGGATAGGGGTTTCTTAACGGTGGATAATCATTAAACTAAAGAAGCGTTGAGATAGTTGTACGGAAGAGAATGGATAACATACAAGCCATGCCGAGATAGCATAAGGAAGAACCCCGTCCTGGAGTCGAATGGCGAGAGGCTCATCCTCGAATATAAGAGAACCTGAACCAGATAAGAAGATTTATTTATGGATCAATCGTAAAGAGATTTACCATTCGAAGATATCATCCACAGCACCCAAAGTAGACATGCTCGCAGTGCGTCACTTTGTAAATGACTATCATCATCATTGTCGCCAAACTGGGATATTGCAAGGCGATAGGTGAAGTCTCTAAGGCGTGCGTATCCCATAAGCAATTTTGCATTCTTCCAGTCACTAAATGAATCATTTAGCCTTGCGTTCAGATTGAACTAGACGCAGCGAACCTTTCGAGCAACATGAAAAAGCATCGAAACACATCTTGTGTGATCAAATTGCCGTCATAATGAATATCGCCTTGCCGAATACGTGCCATGGAAGAAAATCTATTTACCAACTCTGCCGCACGAGCAGAAGAGGTTGTCCTAGAATATCCTAATCTGAGCCTAGGCGACCGAGAATCGAAATAATCATCGAAGATGTTCGCGTAAAGGTGTGAATTCCCTGCGGAGCAGATACACAGAATGGAGTGCATCCAGCGATTTACTAGAACCATAGGGATGATGGTTGACGGTGGCCCTGAAGTACCAACAGACTCTGCAAGATAGAGAAAGATTCGGTGCCATATGTCTGAGGGAATACGGGTTAGTTGAGGCATGTAGGAAAAACATGGAACATTGGGTGAACTTCTCTGTCTATATGAAGCCTGAGAGGACCAAAGAGCGCCCTGAAGGACTCATAGAAAACGGAAGATTAGAGTTCTCTGGTATGACAAGCTCATCTATATGAATTTGCATAACGGTGAATGACGAACTAAGATGGTAAAGGGCTCATGAGGTCGCCGTGTAGGCGGAGGGTGATTGTGTCTGCATACCACACGGAAAAAGCCGCGCGGCTCTGATTGAATACATGTCTGGCGGCCCACTTTTGGCTCACGGCATCGTTGACGGAGAATCAGGTTTCGGCAGACCCGTGATCCGACTATATGCGCTTGTCCGATTATTCGAAAAAATAATCCATGCTCTACGATATAACGTTGTAAATCTATATCGCTGACCACATGAATCAAGAGTAATATATCTCGACTAAAAATCCCGTCTCAGAACGACAATAAAACGAGACCCTGACGAAATTGCATATCTTCCAATGGCCGGGAATTTCTTCAACAATGTTCCCACCTGTCTCTCATGATGCAGTCTGAACTTGCCTTCTCCCGAAGATGACAGCTATGTAATTAGCCGTAATCCCGGAAGGGAAGTATGCCACAATCAGTTAAAGCTTGGTTAAAGCAGATCCGAATTAATGAACCCCATCGGGCAAGTACTCCTGGATTTAGATTGCAGACCAATTCGTAGGTGCTCCTTCACATGTGCTTCTTCCCCAATGCTGTGCCTGTAGAACGCGGAGAACGCCCACCTTCTACCGTTGGTCATGCTAAATGACCTTTTCCAACCCCTTAGGTCTCCCTATAGATAAGGTGTCTCTCCGAGATAGAGCGCCTGTATTAGATCCAGTCCAAGTTCTTCGTCTGTCCTAAGATGCGTCATCTTCGCAAATGGAGCAACATGAGTACCTTTCTCATCGGATGTCGGGCTCTCGATAATGTATTTTCCATCGTCCTCCAACAATAACAGTAATTGTAGCAGCAGGTATTTTCACAGTCCAACCGGTTCGACTTGGAAAATAAGTTAGATAGACTCCACCGAAATAATCATCAGCGCTAACCACCTTAAATGCGGTAGGTTTCATATTTGAGTTTAATACCACTCTGTTGCTGGGGGATAGCAATCATCCTGGCTTTCAATGCGACCTCCCACATTTTGCCCCGTCAGTTACCGTCCGTCATTTGAATTTATCTTATATTAATCTCTTTGATCTATAAATGGCAACGGGGTTCGCGGGACATGCTTGAGAACGGTTTTGATAATTCAACGTCTCGTGGACCCTGCAGAAAGCACGGCGTTTCCTTATTGGGAGATCACTCAGTATTAGAAGATTAGATGACGGAAAAGAAGAGGTCTATTTGTCAAAAGTTACCCCGCATGACACTGATGCGACTTGATCTCCGGAAAGATGTGTGATTGAATTATAGCTATTTTTCACGCCCAATGTGACGAAGAATAGCGAAGTATAAACCCAGACAACCGGTATTTTCTGTCCCGATCCTATCATAAAGTTCAGCTGCAGGTAGACATGAATGGGGCAATATTTCCCTTACTGAACCAATTCTCAGGCATATCGGAGTCCCGTCCCTTCTCTGAAAGGATCCTGCGGATCCACCCCATTTGAAGGTCAGCCGGAAAATCACGGAGGCTTCATGACTGTTAAATTCACGGGCATTCGAATAATAGAGACGCGCCATCTGGAAGACATGTCAAAGGTTCGATGAAGATCGACGAATAAAACTCTACGCGGAGGTAAAAAACCCTCCAGAAGGGTAATAAATGCGAACCATAAGTCCGCTGTGCCACCATAGTGCTTAAACTCGCTAAGGTAAGGTACCTGGAACTCAAATAGAGTTGTTATTAATGACAGACTGCGTTGAATTGTTGCACGCCAGTCCTATATCTGGACAATGCCAGCATTACACTATACGTCGAGGGCTGAAAGCCCTCATTACTTCCTTACGCTGACCATTAGTGCTTAATATTGGGCCTTTACGTGATAAATGCCTGACGATAAGGTACCGTGTAGCCATATGTGTAGCCGCTGCTACTACTATATACGATTGGAATGCAGTCTGACGTAGCTATCGAATCCCACTTTTAGATAAGTTTTTATCGTAGCTATCATAGCTTCGAAGGTCAGGCGATAAAAGATGTTGCACCCGGAATAGCGTCTTTAAGGATCTCATCCTTAAATATGATCTCATTTGATTAAGTAGAACGGACCTGTCAGCCTGGTTTAATATGCCGCAGCTGTTGGTTTGTGCGCCTTATTCTTACGCACCTATCAAATGCTTATGGCATGTATCATGTATGCCCCGTTACGGAGATAGGCTCAAAGGCATTTGGCCAAGAGTATCGCATATTTGGCTTGGTGGGGAGTGCCAAATTCAGGGACCTGGGATGTTCGCTAAGCACAGAGTACTAATTACCTCATACTAGGCTGGTCACTTGATATAATTTTAAGTACGAGACAATTTGAAGCTGGATTCAACCTGGCACGCGTGAGCTAGTTCCTGGGATCCAAAGCAAGTTGGTAGGCGATGGTCGACTACGCAAACTTATCCACACAGACCGGTATAAAAGTCAGGAGATTTTTAGAGAAACTAACTGCATATACTATGTTAATCTCAAGACATACAGAGATATACACCGCATGCTGAACTATATTCAAAGGATGAAACGGTCGGCACAAAGTTTAGGATTCATTTATGAAGATCGAGCTACGCTGTTTAAGGCTTGTATTGAATCGCCACCGACGACTATGATTAACCCTTCCATACGAAATGCGTTAATTTTTTTCTGACTGATGTTCTCAAGAACTGCAGTAAAGCTCTTTTAGGTTTTCTCCGATGTGTTATTCACAGTCATGTGTACAGCAGCAATTAGCGGAGTCGCATTCAGTTCCTAAACCATTGAGGATGAGCCTTCGTCGAAGCAGAGAAGCAACTGAAAGTCCCCATGATTCAGTGGAGTTGTTGTGATAGGACAAAAAACGCCGGCCAATATCTCGTTTACATAAAGTCACACCTTGAGCGGAAGCAATAAGATTCCATCCAGTCAGAACTCAGACGTTTGTAGCGCTGATAAGGGCAATTCCATGGATATCGTAAGTGTGAGATATAAATCAGTCAATATTTCCTTGAGATATGTAAATACATTAATCATCAGTACAAATTGTAGCTCAAAACACAATGTTCCTAAAGCGGAACCAAGGTATGCCTCCCACTCCACATGTCCAGCACGCAAATGAACAGGCGCGTAGTGAAAATACTTTGCAGCGGATCTAGTTCGTAGTCGTAGCAAAACCGACATGCTTGTTGGTAGTGTCGAAAACAGAGTAGAATCGCTCGCTAAGAGGGAAAAGATTAAACTCGAGGGTAAGATCGGCCAAGGGTCGTTTACTTACAGGAAACCATAGCCATTGATGAAGTCGAGACCTTGTCCGGTGGGGGTTCTGAGGTTGTTGAAAATCAAATAGACATTGTTGGCTGTACCACTGATATCGGCGTTGAGGTTGTGCGGCCAAGCTTGGGCATTTGCAGTCAATTCGAAGGTCGTCTTTGTGGCATTAGTCAGTATAGTACGCGTTTTTGGAGTTTGAGACACGTACTCCTGCAGTGGCGAAGAAAAGGCGCTTCGGATTCGCAAATTGAGCGGTGGTAAGTCTCAGAAGGCAAGTGTCATCGTCAAGAACCGCTCCAGTAGCCTTTTGGTACGCAGAGAAGGCATTGCTAGCAAGAAGGACGAGAGTAGTACCAGTGTCTGCAACGAAATTTTAGAAACAATCCATAATTATGTGATATTAACGCACCGACAATTTCAACAGTTGAGGCAAGGATCCTGGTACCAGTGGCACTGCCGTAACTAAAATTGCCAATTAGATCAAACATGGTATCTATGGTAAAGATATTGCACTTACTGGATGGTTTGACTAATTCCCCAGAACTCACTAGCGGGATTAGTGCTCGTAATCGGAGCGAACGTGATTGAACCAGTGAACTTGGAAGAGTCGGTTCCATCGAAAGTGAGTTCTCCGTTTGTAATCGATTCAGAATTGGTAGGCTCAAAGGAGACGGCAACCAAGTCAGTAGGGATAGTTCCTAATTATGCTTTTAGTTACTGGAAGATTATGCTATACGCCAATCTGACCTTGAGTAAGAAGATTCTGGTGAAAGAGTCTTTAGTCAGCTATATTGCGTCGGTGGTTTATGAAAGCATACTGACGTCTGTAAAAGTTGGAATGAGGGAGCTGGTGGCAGGACTCAAGGTACCCGAAGTCAAGTCGGTGGGACCTAAGGAATAAGGAAGATGAGGTTACTATCGAATTTATGGAACGAAATAAGCGAAGAACCCACCAATGCCAAGAATTCCATTAACGCCTGTACAAAGTCATTATAGATCATAGTGATAACATAGACAGATTCCTTACTTGAAAATCCTGTACTCGTCGAGGCAACTCCGATACTTTGTTTGGGGATGGTCAATCCACTTCCCAATGTAACGGGATCAGTAACTAGACTATTAATGATTGTAAGTTCAAATCCCCAATGCAGATAGATAAAACGGCATACATTCTGTTCCGCTCTGGATATATCGGATATCAGATATTAGCGCTTTTCAAACACTATGGTATCACATATGAAAGATCCAGACCCGGAGGTGACAGACTACATATGGTTGAGTATGGGGCGAGCAATCGCAGTAGAAGAAGCGAAATACGCACCACCCTGTTGCTGATTTGGACATACGTAGACGTCTCAACGTACGCCTTACTGG
Organism: Sphaerobolus stellatus SS14; assembly: GCA_000827215.1. NCBI lineage: Eukaryota > Fungi > Basidiomycota > Agaricomycetes > Geastrales > Sphaerobolaceae > Sphaerobolus > Sphaerobolus stellatus. The sequence goes on along the minus strand of KN837409.1, from coordinate 130,012 downwards.
CACCAACCCACGTATTAGAAAAACCGCTGTGAATTTCAATTAGCCTTTTACCATAGATGAAAAGGATCGAATGACATCAATGAGGAGGCTGTATGTGGTAGCTGGACTTCCGACTCCCATCGAGGTTACATATGTAACAACTTGGTTTGTTACCGGAACGCCGATAACGGCAGCTGCACTGAGAGTGCCTGCAGCAACCTTGGCCGTCTTATCCTTGGCCGCCTGAATGAATAAACGAGCACGAGCACAATCTGCCTAGTTAGAAAAAATTTCAGAATAGCCCTTCGTGACCAAGATTTATCTGGGACACGAACCTCGACGAAATTCGCTACACCAGCTGCATTAACGCGTGCGGCAATGGAAACGCTGATTGGAGAGTCTCTGACTTTCACAATCGGTGGGCTGAGTGCAAGGACTGCCGGAAGTAAGAGGGCGAGGGCAAAAACACGCATTGTGAGCAGCTTCTGGAGTGATGAAGGGAAAGGAAAGAGGAGGACCTGAGGCTGTTGATTCAAGAAAAGGTTGCGAGGGCTTTATACGTACAGATTTCGGTATGATATTAGGGATCATGTGGAGACAACTGATAACTCAACAGTGTTTCTCCGTATTGTCGGAAAGACAAAGACGATTTTTTCTGACCATATGGCAAGCAGCATCGATGGTTGCAAGTTTAGCAACCATGTAGAGACGACCTATAGAAAATTAGCTGTTTATGGAAAATGATGAATATGCCGCAGTCAGCTTTATGAGTTGACGACGGCTCGGAGATGCGTAATGACAACCTAGTTCACAGCTTCTCGAGACCCGAACCGACATCCCAATTTCTTTTTCCTTTCAAACAAAAACCCATAGAACTCAGGGTCAATCTATATATTTTTCACGGCAATAGTTTCAAACTGCAGGTTTTGCAGCTTTAACATGGTAGTACTAAGTACCATTATAAACCGTATAAGCATGGTTTCAGTTAGCGGCCCAACTGGCATATTAAACCCTAGATATACCATAATTCATCAGAAATAAAAGACCTCGATAATGCAGTGGAAAGCTTACTAGTAAAGCGTGCATACTGTATAGTACAACCTATTCTCACGGGCACATTGCAGGTCTGAAGTTGTCCACCAATTAGAATAATGCCAACATTAAGCATGGATCAGCATCCGAAACCTTGAGTGTCTTTAAGGAAAAACATTGTCACATGAGTCTATCTCGCTAGTGACAGAACCCATATGCTTCCATCTCTTTAGAAATAAAGGAAAGTTTTCGTGTAAGTATCTAATTATAGGTTATCAGATATAGAACCTTGATAGATCTGATCGCTCGGTTCATCATAATGAACGAGAGCGGTTCTAAAGGTGTGTCTAATGCTATTTGTCTGTTAATTAGCCTTCTTGAGGACTCCGGACCCACGTTCAGGTTGAAGGTGCAATGTGACACACTTATGGCTTATTATGACATTAACTGTCGTTATCACCTTGTTTAGACACTTTCTTTCGTACTTAAGATTTCAATGGTGCTATTTTTAGGTGCAATGACTCGACACTTCTTACACAACTTAATTCTTCGGGGTTTTCTTGTCTACTGCTACTAGTAGTATGTTCTCTTTTGATGACTGGTCTTCCTCAATTTCACAATCTATATATAATCCCAAGAGTCTAGGTTTTATTGTTCCGCTTATCAGACAGCTTTCAAAGCTCTAGACAGTGATTGAGACTTGCGTGTTTGTTGCAACCTTTACGCCACATCACCTTCAGATCGGCTGCAACAAATTCCTTTCGTGATTCTTAAAAGGTCCAACGAGAAGCATCATGGAATCCTCGTGATAAGAAGTATCTCTGATTTTCTCTATGCAGATGTCCAGGGGTGACCTTAAAAACCCAAACCGAAGCAAGCGCCTGCTTACGTCAACTTTCCCGCGCGCCATGAAATTCACCGGAAGGCGCATGCGAACATGACTTGGGAGTGCGAAGTCAGCTCCAAATAAATATTAGTAAATTCAGATAACTTGTGGGGTGAAATTTTGACATTTAATTTTTTTATTATAGTGAGGCTCTTAGGGTGAAGTTGAAATCCCTAGCCGAAGGAAAGCCCCCGCCATCGGTGATAGAGAAAGTCACCAGAGTCATGTGTGAGCGCAAGTACATAAGTAGGGGCTCACAAAATGTCAAAATTTTTTATAGATAGCAATTAAATTCAATTGAAACAATATTACGTTTATTCCTGAGTCACATATTCAGGGACATAACCTCATCCGTGCGTGAAGGTAATTTGCCAAAGTTGACTTTGGGTGTCATTAATAACGAAAAGAGGGAGATATTGCCCCCTAAAAATCATAATACACCATACATAAAATTATAATAATTTTATGGGGTCTGCATCACCCCCAGACCCCGGCGATGTCTTTAACAACTTAACATCTAATCTATTTAACCCTAACATCTAAACCTGGGGGGTTGCGCCGCTCCCAAACCCCTGGTGATAAAAAGACTTCTGCGCCAAAAAAAATTGTAATCATCAAGAATCGAACCATGTAATCACGGCAAACCTATCACTAAATGTCCCCATATCATTCCATTACCCCAAAAGACTAATATTGTTGATGCCTAGCCTACGCCTTTCCCCCATTGGTTACCTAAAAAGGAAACATCTCGGTCAATTTCTCGATGCGTGGGAATTATGACAAATAGACGCTCGGCTTCGGTCTGGGTTTTTAACGTTCACCGATGTCTAGATCAAACAGACATGGATTGAGATGCATATGCTATAAGGTATCATCTCAAGGTCATTTCAGGCATTCCGGATAACTAAGAGTTCGTCCACCAAGTTCGCAAAAATTTCGCATGACCTAATACGGTCACCCGCCGTAACCTTCGGCTGCAGAGCGCGGACACTCAGCTTTGTCAGCAGCGTCTACAGCCACCCACCGCCGCCAAGCTGCTGCCACCGCCTCATGCTGCAGCTGCAGCTTCTACTTCTGCAGCTTCTTTCTGAAGGTAGTAATTTTCGCAGTTTTTCTTTCTTATTTCTGGGAGGTTTTCGTCCTCAACTATATAATAGTGGCTGTACTTACAGTTGATAACAAATATAGCATCCTTCACTGTGCAGTGGAGAACACTAGAAGAGGGCGCAGCTAAGAGATCAAATGGTAGAAATCAATCAAGAAGTTTAATATAATTAAGACACTCCCAATTATGAAGCTTCTTGATAAGTATTGTTGAGAAGTCCTTCCAAGACTTGGTTTTTATTTTTACTCCTCAGGCTGGAGACAGTTCCCCCCTACATTATTTAAATATATTATATATTTGAAGGCACATTGAAAGAGAAAGGTCAGAATATAAACTCATCAAATGAGAGAAAATGAATTACATTTAAGATCCAAGGCCCAAGGAACCGAGCATGAGAACCTGAACTATGACAATACAACCGTGGTTTCAATTGAATGTTCAACTTCCTCCGAATTACAAGGCCAGTTTCTGAACACAATTGTGACCTTAAAGTGAAGAAATAAAGGATTGTCTTCATATATAAAGAATAAGCGGAAATAGCTATTATATAATATCTCAATTTGAGCCGCAGGAGTCACTGACTCTCCAGCAAGTCAGTTGTCTCGTAGTCAATGTCTTATTGCTTATCAATCCTTCAAACCTCCCCCAACTCATAAAAACACAGTCTCAAATATTATTATAATCTCAAGTAGACACTTAATTTTTTCTATTATTTTCGAGGCTCAGCCACTGTTGCTCAAACCCTACAGAGTCAGAGAGCAATATTCGTTGTTGGGCAAATAATTAATTCAAGATAATATTTTGTTGACTTATCGTGTCTTCTAGAAGCAAAGACACGTGTTTTAATTATAGAACTTGTTAGAAGTTTCCGAATATTCACTCCACCCTCTCTATTCTCTCTATCCCTCTGAGTCTGATTCCCTCGATGGTGGTCTCGCACAATATATGTAACTCACAGCCTCGGGATCTCCCCCAGTGGACAGTTGAATGTGAACCTCGAAATTAATTTGAGTTAAAAAGAAGAATTACTTATCTGACGCTGAAGAAGTGGAAGCTCCTGAATGAGGCAGCAGCGGTGAGTGCTTCTGATGGCGCGGCAGCTGGGTGGCTGTGGGTGCTGCTGACCAAGCTGGATGTCCGGGCTTCAGAATCGTAATGTTTCGGTCACGCACCGTACCATTTTCGTAACACGTGTGGGACCAATCAGCTGCGCGATTGAAGGCTTTTAGACACCCTGAGCCTTTCGGTCACCAGTTTACGCTCAGCCCTAACCACCCCACCGATTTGGCCAAATCCTAGCTTATTCGAAATATCTTATTCGAAATATCTCTACTAGGAGAGGTCAGGAAATTGTCAGATAGTAGTAGAGGGCTAAGGTAAGTCCGCAAACTCACGATCTTTCACAAGCGTTGCTCACACGCTCACGGAGGCTTTCGGTCACCAGTTTATGTCCAGCCCCAACAACTTCGCCGGTTAGGACATATCCTAGATCATTCGAAAGAGACACACCAGGAGGGGTTAGGGAAATCTTTATATCATAGCAAAGAACTTAGGTGAGTCTATAAATTGATAATCTTTGCCAGCTTTTCCTACCTGCATGGGCAGATTTCACTTTCTTTCTATGTTCATATCTTATTCTCAATTTTTTTGGTCTGTAATTGATTCTTTTAGGCATATTAGGTATTATTAGGCAATACATCATCTTTGAACATGGGAATATCATGGTGTGGGTGAGCTGTAAGATTCAGCTTAGGATTGGCAGGTTTTCTGGAAGGTGAAGAAAAACAACAATGCCCTATCAAAAGCCACTTTCACCTTCCAAGTTCTGTTGTTTGATTAGCTGAGTGCTGAAACTTATTTTATAATTTTTAAGATTACTTCTTATGAATTGCTTAACCGTATCAGGGAGAAGGGTTCTGTCTTGGTTGACAGTCTATAGGAAATAGCTGCAGCTCACGGTGTAGGAGCTGCAATAATGGCATGTTTCTCATATGCAAATGAACTTGGTATTTCTGCCAATGTAGCTGCCACTTTATTTCTATAGGAACATCTTCGTCGACCCTCGATACCCCTGCAAGAGGCTTAGGATATCATTATGGAGTCAGCTATGAATTCCTTCCCAGTCAATACTGATGCAGCGCAGAGATTTGAACTCAAGCACCAAATACCCAATCATACCTTGAGTATTGCTGAACTCGAAATACAGCCCCTTCCCGTGGTGACTATTTCAACACCAGTGACTCCACTCCATTCCTCAGAGAGAATTCATGGTTCTGAATGTCTTACAGTAAGTACAATTTGATCTCTAATGAATGTATTATTCACTGAAGATTAAATAGGTGTATTGAAAGGCTGCTGTCTAATGCAGCCTCACTGAGCATTGATCCAATGGTTGACAGGACCAGTGTGTATATCTCGAGAACAATGAGAGTAATTACATGGTGGTGACAATAAGAGTAAACGATAATGAAAATACTACTGGGCATCTGTGGTTATGTCATTGAAACGGAACATAATTAAATGTGTAGTGAGCTGGCAGGCTTACATATATACACCTTCTCATCCTCCCATAATTTAGCAGATTTTATAATAGCTCCCTACTACTTAGATACGTATGCCATAGACCGATGAATTTGTGGTTATGTCATTGAAGCGGAACATAATTAAATGTGTAGTGAGCCGGCAGGCTTACATATATACACCTTCTCATCCTCCCATAATTTAGCAGATTTTATAATAGCTCCCTACTACTTAGATACATATGCCATAGACTGATGAATTATTGTAGATATACTATGAAATCTTATTGATTAATCTATGATACAACTATTTGGGACTGGAAAGAAATTCTTTAAGGTAAGCATATGGCTGAAATGAACATTATTGATTGAACAGAGTTGCATGTTTTTATAAGGACTTTAAAGACTTTAAGACATCTATATATATTCAAAATCATAATTATAATTGTTATAATCCAGCTGAAGTCTGTAATATGTCAAAAATAAAACATCATTCTCAAAATTGAATACTCTCACCAGAAGAATACCAATATTTTGTAGGTATTAACACTACCATTGAGTGATCTATTTTAGCATAATCTAATTGTCAATGCACTAATTTAGAGTCCCTATATGTATAAATCGGTACAGTGGGGGTAGCCCAGCTTAAAGTGTCAATGAGTTGATTAGGGTCAGTGACCGAAAGGTTATGGTCAATGACACTAAGTATAGCCGCACGTGACATTATTAGGTTTGCAAAAATTCCCAGACAAACATAGGCCCCTTGCAGGCTCACTTTAATTAGCCAATCTGCAGTTCATAGACCATGATATATGATCATAACGGCATGCCATTACATGCCAGTCCCTGACTTCAGGCTATAAATTCTGCAAGGGAGCGGAATTTAAATTGTCGTAGAGTTTGATGTACCATGTCGTTGAACCTGTACGCCGAGCCTGAAGCTGTGCTTTTTTCTTGTTGTTAGATTTCACTAATAATTACCACTCATTTTAAGCACTCTTTGTATATTGGAGAGTGAAGGTTAATTGCAGCTTAATTTAACACATGGCCTTTTATGAAGCTTGGCTTTCTTAATTTGGGCACCAGAAGTACCATGTTGTTGACAAGATATTCAGTCAAAGGGCAAATGCACAGAGACAGAAACTGAACCAGAAGTGCATATTGGAATGGTAGCATTACTTGACGTTGATGGAATTTCTGCCAGCAAAGTTATACATAATTTCAAGGTGAAAAAGGTCCACTGTGTACAAACATTCCAATGGGCATGCAATGTTCCTATAACTTGGGGGAAATGCTACACTGCAGAAAGTTTGTCATAGGTATATGAACTAATGGATGACATATGGAAAGACCATCCAGAGGACCAACCAAACTTTCTATTTTATGATGATGCTTGCAATCTTGTTTGTCATATGGTAACCTCACATCCAGAGTCTCCGTGGTTACACTCAACCAGGTTTATTGTTGATGCCTTCCATTACATGACCCATAGAGCTACCGATGCTGTTTGTCATCCATGGTGTAATCCTTCGCCAACAGATGGAAGTCAACCTGATCTGCTAATCAGCCAAGTAAATGAAGCTGAGGAGGTCATACTTTGACATGCTTATAACTCTGAAGCTGCTGCACAGCTGAATTCCTGGTTAACAAGCTTTGAGGGACAGTTTTGTCAGATGTCAGAGATTACTTTCAATTTATTCATGTATAGCTTACTGCTTCTTTATAAGGGAGAGAGGGAGAAGGATATTAAATGACAAGGAAAGGATCTTAGAAACTCTTCAACAACTAAAATGACTGGCAGAGAAAGGGAAAATATATTACAGCTATTTGCATGAAACCATGCACTCCAACACGCATGTTGTTTTTGGTGCCAATTTAGGGGGTTGGATTTTACTAGGTAAAGACATAGGATTAGCCACTAGTACAATTAATGAAAGTTATTTATAATATTGTATAAATATTTACCGTGAAGAGATATCAAAGAAATATGGACTATAGCAGTCAACATGGCAAGGTGAGCCAAATGATGCCATGGGGGACTTTTATGGAGGATTGAGCACACCTACTGCTGCTGTCTTGGCTAGAATAATTTGGAATATGTACTGTATATCTTCTGTGAAGAGATCCCAATGAAATTGGGTGTAATGGATGGTGGAGATTTGGAACTTCAGTTGTGACAGCCTTATGTCACATCACAGGAGAAGATGTTTATTTGTTCAAGCCTGCCTCAAAGCAATTTCCCTCAATATCTCTTCATAGTAAATCAGTATTATATCATTGTCTATGTATAGATACAACAAATCAATAATGAGAACATCAGATGTTGTGATAAACCTAGTGGTGTGCTGTATTTGGCTGTGTGTCACCCTGCCTGCTGCAGGGCATATTCTCTTAATTTCTCTTCGCAGTAAATCATTAAAATATAATATAAACAACTTTTATTAATTGTACTAGTGGCTAATCCTATGTTTTTACCTAGTAAAATTCAACCTCCTAAATTCACACCAAAAAAGACATGCGTGTTGGAGTGCACAGTTTCATGCAGATAGCTGTAAGGAAGCTATCTGAGCAGGGATGAGCAATATGGACCCAAGACTGTCTCTCTAGGAAATTCTCAGAAAAATACAAGATCAGCTTGAATGCAGAGAATTCCACTGTGCATTAAAACAAATTAAAATGTAATAAATCCATGTGTATGATAGAAATGTCAGCACATTCATCTTAGAACTTCAAAGACAACAATAATAGTGGCAGGTCAGCATAAAACTTGACATATTATGATATTTTTATTTTTATTATAATATTTAGATATGGCATATACATTATCAAGAGCGGCACATATTTTTCCCCAGATTTCTCCAGGTATATTTGCTCAGGGAGAAGAAGAGAAAGCTATAAGAAAAATTGGTGGTGATCTTAAAAAAAAGCAAATCTATTCATTGATTATGATAGATATATAGATATAAATGATATGTTCAATGGGATTTGGTTGTCAGGCGATCCTTAACTAGAGTACAAATATTTCTTAGTAGCACATGATAGCTTCCCCAAAAGAAACATAGTTTTTGTCAGTTTTTGTGTAGCTATTATTGCTCTTTCCATAATTGGAGGCGGAGCTTGAAATTGGCGCCTCCAACCACCAACTTCAGAATACCAGACAGAGTAGAATTCAGGTCTGGTTGCAATAATAAGAATTGTTATATGATTGAATTGAAAGAGGATCACAGAGAGAAAATAATATTTCTATAGCTACATCGCCAAGAAATGAGTAATATCTATATAATGCACCATTTTCACTGATACCTGTATTACAGCAGATACCAATAGTCCAATTACTGGTAGATATGTCTCAGAAAATCTTAATTAATAGTATTAGAAGATATATGGAAGGATAATTGCCATTCTTGGCACGATCCACTGTATAGATGCGATGTATTTATGTTTGAGAATTTTAATCAATAGAAAACATATTTATTCTTCTTGAACTAGCTGTCAGATCTACTATTTCTTCCGGGTGAATTCTCTATATATGTAATATCTATTATTGAAAAAAAATCAAGAATTTATGACCATTGGTTCTAATATAAAGAGCACTGGATGTTTGTACCAGTGTCTCTTCCATAGTGTGAGGAGTATTGCAGTTTTGGGGAAAATAAAAAATAATTCCCACCGCAAAAGGATATAAAATTAATATAGGAGCAAAATTGCTAGAGAGTTGAAAAGCAAAGAACAAACAGTTACAGTTATATTCCTCATACAAGCCTGAGGATGGTCGGAGGCGCCAATTTCAGGCTCCGCCATCAATTATGGAAAGAGCAATAAGAGATCCATGGCAATTCTCCCAATATTACTCTGTCATGCTATGTATAGCATTTCTGTACTCTTTACTGCTCCCCTTATACATCCAGAATTTGAACATTTGCATCGAACACACATTTATATATGCAAATATGGAGAATTCCGGCGGAGATCCCCAACAGTCATGAATGGTCTGCAACAGTCTGCCATATCTTTGGAGATGTCGGCAAAGGTCAATGACTGTCTGCATGCGATGGATGATTATTGGCTGCCATGGAGTTCTGTCGGCGGCAGCGGCGGGTGAGGTTGTGACGATAGTGACGGTGGGTGACAGGTGGCAAATGCCGCTCGGCTCCGGGCAACTTTCCAGCACCAAGCATATTGCTGTCACCACATTAACAACGTATATACAAGGGCCAATGAGATGCTGTCAAATACATAGATTATTCGGTGACAAGCAGGATACATGAATGTTCTCATTCAGAATCTAGGATACTGAAAAAAGTAAGCAACATTACGAGAATTGATTCCTGGGATTGTTCCAGAAATGGTAATAAAGTAAGCAACATTACGAGACTTACAAACACGTAGCGAATCAAACGTAAAGAACAGGGAAATAGAAGACTCACACGGACCTTATATAGTAAGATCTGTCAACCAGGTATTCTATAAAGTTCTTGCACCCCTATAAAACCCTATTCTAAAAATAATTCATTTCATTCATTTAGATTTTTAGAAGTCGGGGATAGGTTGGAGAAGCTTCCGATCAAGAGGCTGAATCGACTCGGAGCCGCAGTGAATCTACAGGCGAAGGCAACACATGCCCTGCAGTTAGCAACAACAACTCTGAGGAACGTTTATCATTTATAACATCAAAGATATATTTAGAAGACACTAGCCACTTTTGATCTCGAAGATAATCTAGCGAACAATATTTCCTTCTCTAGTCTACGATTCAACCCATGTGGAGATAACAATAGCCGATTGGAAGAACGTAAGTATATTCAATTTGTGGATTGTTAATTAGGTGGTTAAAATAGTTCCGAATATCCAGTGGAACTCGAGTCTATTAAGTAGTACAGGAATACATACGACATCCTTACGGCATAATGACCATGTCGGTGCTTTGTACAGATCCGTGAACTCAGTGATGGGATTAATAAGAGCACAAAGAAACCATGAGGATGGTGGTCTCCAGAAGTGCAAGCATGTATGGGAAAACACGGAGTTTCAGTCTCGTATAGTCCCTACTTTCAGTCTCTACCTAGAGTCCTTGCCAATTAAAACATTGCTCTTTAGCAAGAAAGTATTTGTTGTTCTAATGCTGCGTAATTAGTCTCAGGTAGTCAAATGTCAAATATTGGCAAATTGCGCCGTATGCATTGAAACGTGAAGGAGCCCTCAGCTCGCCTGTTCTCATACGGGCGCTTCATCATGCTACAGGTGGTGGTGGTGTATTTGCCAGACCAGCTCCCAAAAATGGAAACGCCGGGTGCTACGTACCATCTGTGACTAAGGTATAATCACATATGGTGCACTACAGTCATGATACAGTCAACAAGATCAGGATGTTAAACTTGGTTAGTGAGCATTGTCAACACAGTCCCTTGCAAGTAGGGGTCGGCACCGTACCCGTATTGTACGAAATACGGGTGCCGTATATACGGTCCGTACACGTACCGTACGACCCTCAAAGCGGTGCTAACCGTAGCCGTATACTGTACAACGACCCCCCGTATTCCACCGTAAAAATACGGCCGTTTACGACCGTAATACGGATACGGGTTTGCCAGATGTCCTAAAATGGCGGGTGAGAGGTGCTGAAACGAGGATTTCTGGCCTTATTATTCAGAACTCAGCCTTTTATTATCAAAAACATCTGCGCAAGATCTGGAATAGGAGCATCACCCACCAAAAAGGACTTTCGCCCGCATTCTTTTCGGTCGTGCACTGCCCGGCGCTTAGATTTCTCTCCTCTCCTCCACTCGGCCAAATATGCTCTTTTAGCTGTTGGAGGTCGTTAGAGGTCGTTCTATCATCCATAAACACAATACGGAAGACGTAAATGACTCGAATTTTGAATATTGGTCTACATTTGTATTGGTAAGAAGGACTTCATCTAAATACAAAATCCGTAACGTATTGAATCCGTATACAGCCGTATACTGACCGTACACGTACCGTATCAGCTCTCGGGAGCACCCTATACGGTACGGTTACTGGACGGGACCACCCCGTATTTAGCCCGTCTCAATACGGCCGTACCCGTATACTGTACGGTGCTGACCCCTACTTGCAAGCCACCCGCACATGGGGCATCCGATCCTACTCCTACCCACCCCTTTTCCAATTACACCTCAGCCATCCCACCGGGAAACACAACAGTATAGAGTCATGGATTTGACAATCGCGAATACTATGTTGTGACAGGATGTCACACATTCGGCTTGCAGTTTTTTTGGAACCACCGCATCACCGATCCAAGCTCCGAATACTTTACTATAGAACATATGTACATGAAAGAATAATGCTATAGTTCTATATTTAAAAAAATGTGCAGAGACTGAATTGTGAGAAATCGGTCAAGTGCGCAGGACAGGATCTTGCACATCAACAGGAGTTCTCTTGGCAGATTTTGGTACCCTCGTATCTCTACCATTACTACTTATTTGCCTCGGTGTTTTAATATGAATTATCTGCATTGACATTGCAAGGAAGTTTATCAAAAAAGTTGAGGCTGAAAACAACCAGAATACCGAGTTTATGGATGGCGCGACATCCTGTCATGGGATAGTATGCAATGTGCATACTGTCTCAGGAGTGGCAACTTCGGCTCTGCAAGCAGAGAGAGATGGTCGGAGCCGGGGGCGGGATGTATGGGGTCACAAGGAGAATTGGTTCATAAGGCATGTGGCCGGTTTAAGACAGCCGGCAATATGATTCTGCCAATACAAGTCAAAAGGGAGCAGGCACAGTAGTAGAGCTGCATTAGGTGGTGGGGACACAACGTCATCAATGACATGGGCAGACAATGAGAAAAGGACATCCACTAGCCAGTGTGACAGAAGATGGAGAAGATTGTGAAGGCCAGTGCGGCGCAGTACATTTTTATGTTTTTAGGTAGTATGAGGCTCTTGAGGTGGCAAGACATGCAGTATGGGTCGATGTGGTCAACCACGGCAGGAGATATAATAGGACATATTGGTCAACCAAAGAGGAAATACCTGCAATTGCTAGGAGGAAAGTGTTGCTTCCGAATGCAGACAAAAGTGGGTGGAATAGGGATCGTCGTGATTGTGATCAGGACTCAAGTCAGGAGTAATTTAATCTGCTCGACCTATTAGCTCAGTGGTTAGAACCTGTTAGAACGGTCCCGCGTTCGACTGGCCACGCCTCTTTGCGTGTCATCAGTCTATTTTGGACCTTTGAAAAAAAGTAATTCATATCAACTTAAGAAAACAAATCCGATCATGTTAATCCGTTAGCTGAGAAGCCTGATGTAAAGTTTTATTTCTTATTCGATTTTATCCTATAAAAATGGTCCTCTACCCGCACATGCGTGTCTATCTATCCAGTGACGGGCTACAATTTAGTCTTACGTTCTATATAATTTAGGTATAGTGCACTATTTAAGAACTTAGGGCAAAGCCAACTTGGTTGTGAGCGGTATCGAGAACGGTATAGAAGCGTGAGCTGCCGTCAAAGACATTAGAAAAGGCAATCTTCCAAGAGGAAAAGAACAACTGACATCCATGAATATCCGTTAATAAAGGTCGTATTGGATGCTGGGAACGATATGCTTCCTCCAAGGCTAGCAATAATGAGGTATTGGCTCTCTGCATCACCGCCGATCAGGTTGTTAAGACCTGTTGGCCAGGTTTGAGCCTCGGGAGTAAGTTCATAGGATACCTGTAAAAAGTCAGAAAAAGAATGGGAGATAAATGTTTGAGCTGCTTACGCCACCAATATCAAAGTATAAACTCTCCATGGTGGCAAACTGATCGGCTGTCACGCGCAGTAAACCAGTAGTGTTATCTAGTACGGCTCCTGTAGCACTTTGATACGCTGCAAAGGCGGGAGGTGGAAGGAGGGTAAAGACATTTTTGGTGTCTGGAGGGAGGTTTAGATTAATATCTGGGGCCAATGATATCGACGTACCAAGCTGGCCCACGCTAACAGGAAGAATTGTGGTCGAGTCGCCATATCTGGTAGTTGCGTCAGATGAAATCAAAGAAATCATATTGCGATAATATGTACCGGATGCTCTGCTGGAAGCACCAACAATTTCTGGAAAAGCCGGTGGCATTCACCGGTACGAAGTTGATGCTCCCGGTGAACTTGTCCGTGTTGACTCCCCCAAATGTCACTTCTCCGCCTTGCACTGTTTCAGCCGAACTCGGAGGTTCAAAGGAAAGACCGATTTGATTCAATGGGATCAGGCCTAGAAAGAGTTAGTCGTCGAACCAATTCTAGACGTGAGGACCAACCCTGAGCAAAAAGATTCTGCATAGCAGGTATTTGGGTATACGTAAGCTAAAATTAGACACCCTGAAAGAAAAACGTACGTCTGTTATGGTGGGAATAGTGGTGCTGCCGAAAGGACCAATGGAAATAGCTCCCCGAGTTTCATCCACGGGACCTTGATAGATCGTGCGCATTAGTGGGTGGAATATGCACACATATTCTGCATACCAAGCCCCATGATCCCGTCAACCCCTGAATGACGTGAATATTTTTTCGCCAATGTGGCTAATACATAACCAACTGACCTGGAGGTAATTGGAAGTTGGTGATACTGAATGCAGATCCGAAGCCTTGTGAAGTAACAACGGTAGCAGGGTCAATTTCGAAGGAATCGTGTACTGGCGAAGAAATGAGTAAGTCATTATTTCTACATCTGAGTCTCAAAGTATGGGGTACCAAACGTTTGAATCTGTGGACAGTTTGGCAAGATATAAACATTGGCATTATTAAGAATACGTACCACAACGCCTGTCGATAAGGTTCTACTGTTGACATATCCAGATGTCTGTCGAAGAATTATGAGTCGCATATACACAACATCCTTTGTCCTCTGAACCTACCAGAATAAAGCCATTGGAAACGGAGGAAGTCGAATTAAGCTTTTTAGAGCTGCCACCGATCCAGCTAAGACCACCTGCTCTGAAATAAAATATCAGTAAATCAAATCAATTTAGATTGCATATAGTATGCGTACGTATCTAGGAGGAAAGTGAAAGGCGTCGGGGGGGTGCCCACGCCAACGGTGAGAGTATGCGAGAGTGCGTCACTAGGTGCCGCGACATGAGCAACGAGGGTATCATCTGAAGATCGTTTAGCATGGTCATTTGAGGTTTCGAGGAACATCCGCGCGCGTGCGCGATCAGCCTGAGGTTTGAATTAGGCGTAAAAACATGCATCTGGAAAGTAGGCCTACCTCTAGAAGGTTTTGGGCACCAGTGGCATTGATTTGGAGAGCAAGTGGAAGGCTAATAGGAGAATTTCTAATTTTGACAATGGGAGGGCTGAGTGCAAGGACATAGGGGAGTAAAAGGGCAAGCGCAAAAAGCTTCATGAGGGATAGAAACCAGCAGATTACTGTATCGAAAGCAAGCTGGGTTTTAGCAGTAGGGCAAGTCACCTTTTATACGTCGGTTGAGTTAGGTTCATTAAAAGATGCCGTCGCAGCCGCGTCGCGGTGGGTTGAAATTTCTATTCCTATTTTCGGCATCTGGTTATCAATATCGTGTGCTGCAACCAATCATGGTTGCATTCAGCGAAGACAGGGACATCACCAGAAGTACGCGCGTGGACACTCGTAGGCCGGACTGCTATGCTTGAAGGTACGGAAAATATGTTATTCGAAGAGAAGAGAAGCATTTTGACTCTGGTATTCACGACAGGTGGAGCAGGCTTAATTGATGCTGTCAGACTTAGAAGCTGATGATACTCTTCGTACTTTCCTTGGATTTTCCTTATAATCCTTGTGGGCTAATTTGACTTACTAATGCCAGACGAACATCATCAATGGCAGACATACCTAGTTCCTCCGGTTCCCTAGACGTATTTCGTATTCTGATGGCCTGACTTCCATTTAGACTTCCAATTTGCAAACGTACAGAAAGGTAGTCTGGGATCATTCAAGAATGACAGCAGTTGCGGGTCAATAATTTCTTGACCTGTTCTTCCAGGAACGCAGGTTAAATATAAGTAAGCACCTCTAAAACTAGTTCTTCTGGCGGAGCGGAGACATTGAATTGCCTATGGTCGCCAGCCAGGCACGATCGAAGTTAAGGGGTGACATCGAAAATGGCTCTTGCTGCATGGCAAACCCTGAGCTTGGGAGTAACCTGTCAAAGCAGAAGAACCGATGAAGAAGCCCGCTTATATACATGAGAGAAGAAAACTCTCGACATTCCAAATAAACGAAAAACATTAGTTTGTCTCCGCATATGTATATGGAGTGGTGGCGAAGCCAACCCTCTGCTTCCTGCTGTCAAAGACACTGTAGAAGCGCTCCCTGCAGAAATATTACTAAGCACGTGCAGGATCCAGCAAAAAAGGCTTGACTGACAGGAAGACGTAGCCATTGACAAAATCTAGTCCTTGTCCCGTTTCGGTGCCGAGATCGTTTATTATAAGATAAACCGCGTCCGGACTTCCGTTGATCATACCATTTAGACTACGAGGCCAAGCTTGCGCATTCGCCGTAAATTCGAATACAGCCTACAGCGAGAGTTGAGTGTTCGGAGAAAAAAAAGGCATGATATAACGTACGTTACCAATGTGGAAAAATAAGCTTTTAAGATTATCAAATTGCTCGGTGGTTAGGCGTAATAATCCAGTCTCATCATCAAACACCGCGCCTGTTGCATTCTGATATGTCTTCAAAGCATCACTAGCGAGCAGAACAAGAGTGGTGCCAGTATCTAATCCAAACCATGTGAGCAACGTCCAATGGTAGGAGGAATCACACTATGCCATACCCACAATGCCAGCCGTATGGGTAAGAATAAGGGACGAACGCCCGTATCTGGTATACCGTCAGCGAACATTCGTATACTGATATGAATTTATCAACGTAATACGCTGGTCTATCCCAAAATACTCGTTGGCCGGACTTGTAGAGGTAAGAGGGGCATATGTTATCCGTCCAGTGTATTTTCTTTCGTCAGCGCCTCCGAAGGACATTTCTCCATTTGTAATAGAGAGAGAATTGGTCGGTTCAAAAGAGATACCGACTTCTCTAGATTGAATATAACCTGTATATGTAGTAAATTAAAGACAAATACTTCTAGTATGAAGCGCGTATTACCTCGGTGAAGCATGTTCTATCCGTGATAAACAAAAATGAGTCGTCTGTTGAGATATTATCTATAAATAGAAAACAAACATCCGTAATTGTAGGTATGATCTTAGTGTTATTCGGAGAGAGTGTTCCGTTGGTCAGATCATCTGGACCTGTTCATGATGTGAGGCTCGTCGTCGACTGTTAGAGCTGTAATATAAAATTACCTAAACCTAATATTCCATCGAGGCCTAATTTTGTGATTCATGATCACCTCAAGTTAAGGCTAAATGAACCAAAGGATATTCACCGTTGAAGCCGATACTGAAATCTGCAACGCCGATGCTTTGTCGAATGCACGCACGACCGAGGGTAACAGTGTCATAAACTGAGCGAATATGGGATGAAGAAATAATTTAGCTATTAATATATTTTATATACCTTCAGTTCCGACCTAATACGAAATGGCAAGTGTCAATAAATCTCCTCGGTCAGCCAAACTTATGCTTACGAAGAAACCCGACCCATAGGAGACGGCCTGTCAAGGGTAACGAGGAGCATCTAGCAAGAAGTCTATCTGAGATGAATACTCACGACTGTCTCGTTGGTAGATTTGGAACTATTTGTAGGAGTGTACTGCTTGCTAGCACCAATCCATGTATTGGATGATCCACTATGTAGAGGAAATTGTAATTATGCCTTAGATTTAATAAACCTGTAACATCAAAACCAAGTGCTTACGTATCGACTATGAGCGTGTATGAAGTACTTGGGCTTCCTACTTCCACATTGGCTGTGTATAGTACGGCAGCATTGGTAGCCGGGACACCGATACGTCTGTCAGATGCAAATATTCCGGCCGCAACCTTCACAGTTTTCTCTCTGGCTGTTTGAACGAAGAGTCGTGCGCGTGCTTTGTCTTTCTGGAGAAGATAACAATAGATATCAGAGAGCATTCGGAACGGATGATTGGAGCGCTTTCGTTACCTGCACCAGATTGGCAGCACCAGTGACGTTGAGCCTGGCCGCGATTTGCAGAGAAATTGGAGAGTCCCGTATTTTGATGACTGGATGACCGGCTGCTATCACGTACACCACAGGGGCGAATATAAAGAGACCAAAAAGCACCATTTTGGTCGTAGAATGGAAATGTTGAAACAAAAGGTGGTCCGGTTGGAGAGACGTCAGATAGGGGAACGTTATATAGCAAATTCGAAGGTTATAAAGGAAATTCACGTTATGGTATCCTGTGGTCATCGTCTGCTAAACCGGTAATGGAAGGCCAGAAGAACAAAATAATAGGAAAATTCATGGAGATATTATGAGGCAAATGATGACAGATTAACTGAAGAAGTTTGTTTGCTGTCTTTCTGAAATGTAATATTCGCTACTGTAATAGATTACAGGCCTTCGAAATGCCGTCTGGCCCA